>PVJD01007686.1:0-81106 GCA_004026545.1 Mormoops blainvillei | reverse complement strand
GGCAAATTCTTTATATAATCACAAGGATAGACATACCTTAGTTTGAAGACCACTGCTCCAGGGTATATATTAAGAAAGGAATTACAGGGTCACAAGCTGTACACATTTTCAACTTTCTAGATATTGACAATTGCTGCTAAAGCAGTCGAATCAGTTTATACTCCCCAGCAGTAGTACTTCAACATATATTTTGATTTTTATTTTTTCTGTTTTTTTTAAGATTTTTAATTTATTTTTATTTTTAGAGAGAAGGGAAGGGAGAGAGAAAGAAATAGAGAGAAACGTCAATGTGTGGTTGCCTCTCATGCAACCCCCAACTGGAGACTTGGCCCGCAACCCAGGCACGTGCCCTGGCTGGAAATCGAACCGACAACCCTTTGCTTCACAGGCCAGTGCTCAATCCACTGAGCCATACCAGCCAGGGCATATTTTGATTTTTCATTGGCATTAATTTTTTTGTTTGTTTTCTTTGTCTCCCCTGATTATTAAAATGGTTGAGTATATTTTCATATGTTTATTGGTCATTTACATTTCCTCATGTGAATCTGCCCTTTTTTATTAAGTTATTTGCCTTTGGATATTCATGCTTTGTTACTTACATGCATTTCCTTACACCAAAAAAAAAAAAGAGAGAGAGAGAGAGAGAGAGAATAATATCTTCCTAAAAACATATTAAGTTATTTAATCTTCAAAACAACTCTATGAAGTTGATATAATTAAGTCCCTTTTTCTAAAGAGAAAACTTTTCTTTATTTTTTTAGTTCAGTTATTTATTTTTTTATTTTTTGGTATATTTTATTGATTATGCTATCATAGTTGTCCCATTTTTTTCTCCCCTTTATCCCCTCCACCTTGCACCTCATCCCATCATCCCCACACCAACACTTTCCCGAAAACTTTTCTAGGTTATATTAAATTATTTACCATAGAGGTTATACCAATTTTTATCATATCACCAGAATATACATGTCCTTTTGCTCCACTTGACATGATCAGACTTTTAAATTTTTGCCTGTATGGTGTGAAATGATATTTCTTTGTTGTTGTTTTTATTTTATTTTGTATTTCCCCGATAATGAATGAGGTTGAACATCTTTTCATATGTATATTCTCTATTCTTGGTTCCTCTTCTCTAAAATCCTGGTGTGTGTATTTTGCCTATCTTTAATTGGGTTATTTGTCTCTTTCCTATTGAGTCATAGGTTTTCTTTATATATCCTGGATACATGTGACAAGTAGTTACTCCTAGTTTGTAGTTACTCTTTTTATTCTCTTTATGCTGATACTTGATGAAAACAAATTTTTAATTTTAATAAAATTTGCTTTGTTTATCTTTTCCTTTTAGGTTATGCTTTTCTTAAGTTTATTACTTTCCTTTAATTTAAATCTTCCTATGTAACAAGCATACCAGCAAAAAACATGCTTGTAAGAAACATTAGCAAATCTAATAGCTTCTTGTCTTTTAACATGTATCTAATTTATTTATATTTGTTGCTATCAGTGATATATTTAGACTTATTTCTACCATTTTGTATTTTAATTTACTACTGCAGTTCTTCCTATCAGCTCTTTTCCCTTCCTTTCCTGTCTTCTATTGCACTGATAAATTTTTATAAATGTTCTGTAATGTTAGAATCTATACATTGTATATGTATTTGTTTAGGCTGCCTTAAGTTTAACATGTATTTTAACCATAAAGTTTTAATATACTCTAAAATTATTCCATATTTGTATCCTGTTAAGGACTTTAGTGATGCATGAAACAAAATTAGCAAAATATTGATTGCTGTTAAATCTAGGTGATGGTAAACTGTTTTAAAGGACTTAACATATTTACGTACCCACTGAACACACACATATTTATACACACAAATGAACACAATCTTATTGAGGAGAGCTTTAGTTTTTATATTTTTAATTAAAACTGCACAATTTCATTTTATGGGGGATTTTTCAATCACATGAACACATTTCCAGATATGCAGGGTCCAGCAGAAGTAAGGTTTGCTTGAGTGTAGTTCGCAGTGTACGTGAATGTCTCACATGAGATGGACAGCAATTTGAACATTTCACCTAAAATGTCATATGGTATGCTTGAGTGTGATATTGTCATGTTGCAGAATTATATGCTTATGATTTTGTAATTAAAAAGGGGCATTATTTGTGCCAAACCCTGTATTTATCTGTGACTGCCCTCATTGTTTTTTGGTCAGTTTTTATACTATATGCTTTTACTCTGGGTTAAGTTCTCCTCTTGATTTAAAAAAAAGATTCTTAAATTTCTTCGGTAAGAGTCTATGTCAAGTTTTACTCTCCTTTTCATGGTTGAATGATAGTTTAACTGGATATGAAAGTCTAGGTTGATGATTATTTTTCCTCAATACTTTTGTAATATTACTCCTCTGTCTTCTGACATTTTTATTGTTGATGAGAAGCTGTCCATTAAATTATAATTCCTTTGCAGATAATATGTGTTCTCTCTCTGGTTGCTGTAAGATTTTCTCATTATCTATGATGCAATGTGCCTACTTTAATTACATATATACTGCTTGGTATTTTGAATGCACTTTAATAATGTACATCTTTCTTTACTTTTAGAAATTTTAAAATTATTATCTCATCAAATATTGCTTGTTCATAATTTCCTTCTTTCTTTTCTTCTAGAAGTCTTGGTAGGTATGCCTAAACCCTCCAAAATATATCCTTCACATCTTTAACTGATTGTTTGCCTTTTTCTTTACATTGGGCGCTAGGTGAATTTCTTATCACTATTTCTCAATTTACTAATTATCTAATTCTTTCTGACCTAGAGTTTGTCTAGCTATTGACTTCCCTTTATAAAAATGTTTTTATTTCTGCTTGCTTTTTATTTTATTTATTGATTTTAGAGAGACAGATGACAGGAGAGAAAGAGACAGAGAGACAAACATCAGTTTGTTGTCCCACTTATTGATGCATCATTGGTTGCCTCTTGTATGTGCCCTGACTGCAGATTGAGCCTTCAATCTTGGCATATCAGGGCAACTCTCTAACCAACCGAACTACCTGGCCAGGGCTCTGCTTGCTTTTTAAATGGATATTGTTCCTTTTGAGGAGATGATATTTAAGTCGAGAAAGTAAAAACCAGGTAAAGTGGCAGGCATAGAGCACTCTAGGCAGAAAGAATGCTTTGGGAACTGAACATTGTAACTTTTTCCTGGGAAATTCTGTCTGCTCCTTAGCCAGCACTTATTTTCAATTTGACCTATCTTATAGGCACAGCTGATTACAACCCAAAATGCTGACTGAATCTAGGAGCTTTTGATGCAGTATCCATCAACTCATTACCTAAGTTTAAGATGTGAACAATACGATGTACAGAACCTTTCAGTGGCTGACTGAGTCTTGGCATCACTGAGTAAGCGCACATACAGAAGTAGTGCAGAAGTGCACATACAAAAAAGTAAGTGACATGCAGAAGCCTTATTTCCATTAGGTCAGTTCAGCCATAATGTATCCCAGGAATAAATGTGGGCATGAGCTGATGAGTAACAGACTGCATGTTGTTAGTTGTTAGTAACAAAACGCAAATTTTATTTTTAGAATTAATCATATTCTTATGGAAAGCAGTAAAATAATCCTATAGATGTTAACAGAGCAGTTAAATTTCACCACTTAGATTATATATAAAATGCATACTTGGGTATTAAAAATCACGTGGCAGTACTCACAAAGATGTGATATAGAGGATTCAGATACTCCAAGCTATGTTTATGCTAGTATGTTTTGGAAATGACTTAACTTGCAATAAAAACACTTAATCCTGGTTAAATTTGAAGATCCCTAGTTAACTATTGCTCTCACTCCCTATAGGTAGGGAAAATACTTTGGATGGCGGTGGTGGTACACAACCCCAATGTTCCCTTTCTTGTGCCACATCACCTTTGATGATACCGTCAATCCATTTATGCCTCTTCTCTCCCTCTTCACTTCCTCCTTCTAGCCAAGTGCCATTCTTAAAGCTGCATATTTTGAACCAGGGTTTAGTACTGTATTTTCTGACTGGAAAACTAACATACACATATATCTTCCATTACCTAATGAAGTGAGATTTACCATCATCCGGTTCTACTATTACTTCCCTAGAGCTCAGGGTGCCCATGCACAGGTAGGTGAGGGACTCTCAGTCTGACACAGCAAAGCGCAGTGGGCTCCCTGACTGTATACGCGCTGTCTGCCAACCAGACCGTCACAATGAATATTTTCTTTTTATAAACTTAACAGTGCTGCTTTTGTGTAACATTCATCTTCCTCATTTCTCACCGTACTTCTTCTAAAGTAAGAAATATTTAATCAAAAAGGTTTACAACTCCACATTGAGCTTTAAATTTGAAACTCGTTTCTGAAACTTTTTGACAAAGTCTAAGTGATGTTAAGTTTCTCACATTTTCACATTGCAGAAGAACTATCATATTTTAGGGCTTGGTTAATTCTGGTTAAATTTTCTTTTTGGATGAGGTAGTTCAAATATGGAAGTCATATTCATGAAAACAGAGAGCTCTCCAATTTCTCCCTATGAGGAAGCCAGTCCTTAAATGTGATGTTCACTTCCTTCAGGAGAACAATATCCTATGTAAATGAAAATGTTTTTCAGCAAAGAACCTATTGTTCTAATTTAATACCCTGTCTTAATTCCCAACCAGATACCCTTACAGGAAGAATGTATAGTGCCAAGAAAATCTATGGTCTGATGAGCCAACAGATCAAATCAGTTATTATGAAATCAAATTTTCATTTAAAAATATTTCTTCCATTTGTTTAGAAGCAAAGTATAGGTATACATAATTTCATGAAAACTAATTTTTAAAGTAAATGCAAGCTGTTGAGATAGAATGAAACTTGTCATTAGTGAACTTTCCATGGCTTTTGAGGCTACCCACAGCAAGGGCTGGTATGACATTCCCCCTGACATCTCCAACTACCACTCATGCTTTATGCCACTTGCTAATTTTGTTCTAGTTCTGCCAGCCTTTTGCTAGCAACTAGAGCAGACCAAACTCTTTCCCATAACTGGGCCTTTTCACTTGTTTTCCCTGCCCAGAATATTTCGCTGCTTCTTTCCCTCTTAACTATCACATCTTCCAAATATCTTCACTGACTACCTTATCCAAAGTAATTCATCCGCCTTAGTCCCTGTCACAAAAGTTTATTTCCTGCATAGTTATAATTAGACTCTTCAACGTCCTTATTTACTGATTATTGATGGTCTGTTTCCCTACACTAGAATATAAGCCCCATGAGGGCAGGAATCTAATTTGTCTCATGCTCCACCCCAGACCTTACATGCCTGGCACAGAAGTCTACTACCCAATGATGTCTTCCTAATGCAGACAATTCAGATTTAGAAATAACATCAATGTGATTCAAACAATAAATACCCATACCTCTATATGGGTGTCATGCAAAATTTATTGTAAAACGGAATTTAGATACTCTAAAAGTCACAAACCCTGGCTTTAGGGGTATGAGATTTTTAATTCATTCTTGTTAATTCTACATAATGGCCACTAGAGGGAGATATAGCCAAATACTATGCTCAAATTCTAAGTCTTTTTTTTTAAGTATATTTTACTGATTATGCTATTACAGCTGTCCCATTTTTTTTCTCCCCTTTATTCCCTTCTGCCCTGCACCCCCACCACCACCATTCCCCCTCTTAGTTCATGTCCATGAGTCGTACATGTAAGTTCTTTGGCTTCTCCATTTCCTATACTATTCTTAACCTCCCCCTATTTTGTACCTACCACTTATGCTTCTTATTCCCTGTACCTTTAACCCCATTCTCCACCCTCCCCCTCCCCACTGATAATCCTCCATGTGATCTCCATTTCTGTGATTCTGTTCCTGTTCTAGCAGTTTGCTTAGTTTGTTTTTGTTTTTGCTTTTTTAGGTTCAGTTGTTGATAGTTGTGAGTTTGGTATCATTTTACTGTTCATATTTTTGATCATCTTCTTTTTCTTAGATTAGCTCCTTTAATATTTCATTTAATAAGGGCTTGGTGATGATGAAGTCCTTTAACTTTATTTTATCTGGGAAGCACTTTATCTGCCCTTCCAATCTAAATAATAGCTTTGCTGGATAGAGTAATCTTGGATGGAGGTCCTTGCCTTTCATGACTTTAAATACTTCTTTCCAGCCCCTTCTTGCCTGTAAGGTTTCTTTTGAGAAATCAGCTGATTGTCTGATGGGAACTCCTTTGTAGGTAACTGTCTCCTTTTCTTCTGCTGTTTTTAAGATTCTCTCTTTATCTTTAACCTTGGGTAATGTAATTATGATGTGCTTTGGTGTGTGGTTGCTTGGGTCCAACTTCTTTGGGACTCTCTGAGTTTCCTGGACTTCCTGGGAATCTATTTGCTTTGCCTGATTGGGGAAGTTTTCCTTCATTCTTTTCTCAAATAAGTTTTCAATGTCTTGCTCTTCCTCTTTCCTTCTGGCACCCCTATGATTGAGAAGTTGGAATGTTTAAAGTTGCCCCAGAGGTTCCTCAGCTTCTCCTCATTTTTTTGAATTCTTGTTTCTTCATTCTGTTCTGGTGGAATGTTTCTGCTTATTTCTGCTCCAAATAGTTGTTTTGAGTCCCAGTTTCTTTCCCATCACTGTTGGTTCCCTATATAGTTTTCTTTATTTCATTTTGTATAGCCTTCACTTTTCCTCCATTTTGCAACCATTCTCCACAAATTCTGTGAGCATCCAGATTACCAGTGTTTTGAACTCTGCATCTGTTAGGTTGACTATCTCTTCAGCACTTACTTCTGTTTTTGGAACTTTGATCTGTTCTTTCATTTGAGCTATATATATATATTTTTTGTCTTGATGCACCTACTATGTTGTGACGGCGGAGCCTTAGGTATTCTCCAGGGCAGAGCAGCTCACATCACTGACTTGTGGTGTTGTATGTGGGGGCGGGGTCTGAGAGGGAACAATGCCCCTTGCTTGGCTCTTGGCTGGCTCTCAGTCACTTTCCCTGCTACCCACAAGCAAATTGGGCTCTTCTGGTGCTGATTCCCAGGTGGGTGGGTTTGTGTACATTCTAGGACCCTCTGGGTCTCTCAAACGAACTCTCCTGTGAGACTGGCAGTTTCTCCCACTGACGCAACCCCCACAGGTTTTTACTGATAGAGGTTTTGCGGCTTTCTTTTCCTGCACCAGAACCCTGGGTTGCGCGTCTCTCTCACTCCCCAGTTGTTCCTCCCGGTTTATCCACATACAAATGTGCGACCGCCCGGTCTGCCAGTTGCAGCTTTGCTGGGCGCCGTCATCTCCGCCCTGGCTGCCCATCTCCGTCCCTCCTACCAGTTCTGATGAATGCTTCTTCTTTAATTCCTTGGATGTCGGACTTCCATACAGTTTGATTTTCTGGCAGTTCTGGTTTTTTTTTGTTTTTAAATTTGTTTTTGTCCTTCTTTTGATTATGTGAGGAGACAAAGTCTATCTACCTATGCCTCCATCTTGGCTAGAAGTCTCAAATTCTAAGTCCTTTCTATTATAACCTTCCTTCCAGTTTCTCTGAAAAATGTCATCTAACTTCTTTTTAAATAAATCAAAAAATTACAATGGAGAATTTACTACCCCATGGGACAGACTATTCTATGGCTGGGCATCACTCATTGAGAAAGTTCTCTTTCTTGTTGATGTATATGTAACTGCCTCTCCTTGCCCTCCTCTTTGCCTAAATTATTAAGAAACTGACACTACCTAGGGCCCCAGTCTGAGCCTCATTATCTAGAATGTTATTTGGAAACTTACAGCTAGCCAGTCCCAGCGTGCCTCACACCCTTCCGATCCTTGGCTACCACTCCAGATGGAAAGTCCCTGTGTTTTCTCTCCTTTGACCCACTGGCCCACTGCTCCCTCTCTCAGCCTTCACACTAATAACACAGTTTTATTAAAATAAATAAATCCAAATAAAACTGGAGGCAGTTTTATTGCACTGCCTCCAGTCATGCTAAGACACCAGCAGTTTTACCCACCATCACTACAAACAGCAACATAGTGAAAAGGCAAATAATGTCCCAGTGTTGTTATGAAAATAGTTTCAGCTTCCAAGATCTCCTAAAAGGCCCTTGGGAATTCCCAGGGACCTAAAGAATTCACTTTTTGATAACTGCTGAACTAGGCTATAAAGCAAGTCTCAATAAATTCGGAAAAATAGGTACCGATAATACAGACCACAATCTCTGCCCACAATGTAGTTAAATTAAAACTCAACTACAAAAAAAAAAAGTTTCCTAACATTTGGAAATTATAGAACATTTGTAAACAATCCATTGGTCAAAGGAGAAATTGTAACAGAAATGAAAAACATACTTAAAAGTGGAATGATAATAAAACTACAACATAACAAAATTGAGATGCAGTAAAAGTGACACTTAAGGGAAATTTGTAGTCTTAACTGATTATATCAGAAAAGAAGACTAAAAATTAATTACCTAAATGCTCAACAAGTTGAAAATAGCAACAGAATTAGGCCAAAGAGCATAGATAATATGGGTTAAAAAAGAAGTTGAAAAAATATAGGGGGAAAATGATATGAAGAATCAATAAACCCAGAATTGATTCTTTGGAAGATACAAACATAATGGAAAAAAATACAATAAAAAATAAAATACACAAACATGCAACAAAATAAAAAGCAGAATGGAGGGGACAGAGCAAAGAATAAGTGAACTGACAGAGCTATGGGAATTAACAAATCTGAACAGAGAGAAAATGGACTGTAAAAAATGAATAGAACCTCAAATACCAGGAAGGCTATTACAAAGGATCTAAATTTTGTGTCACTGGAGTCCCAGAAAGATAAGAGGGAGAGGTCAGGGCTGAAAAAGTACTAGGAAAAAAAAAAAAGGACTGAAAGCTGCCCAATTTTGGCAAGAGACACAAACCTACAAATCAAGAAGCTGAGTAACCCCGAAACAGGATAAACCCAAGTTGATCCTTGCCGAGACACATCATAATTAAGCTTCTGAAAACTAATGGCAAAAATATCTTGGAAGCAGCCAGAGAAAAATGACACATACCAATAGAGGGAAAACAATCAGAATGACAGTGGACTTATCATTTGTACCAACAAGAAACAGAAGAAAATAACACAGTATTTTTTAAATACTGGAAGAAGAACACTGGCAACCCAAAATCGTATCCCCAGTGAAAATATCCTTCAGGAATGAAGGGGAAATCAAGACATTCTCAGAGAAAGGAAAACTAACAGATTTGTTGGCAGCAGAGTTTTCCTAAAAGAATGGGTAAATGAAGTTTTCTAAGCAGAAAAGAAATGATTTAAAAAACTGAAAGCCTGGAATATCCAGAAGGAAGAAAGAACATAGTACACAAATATGTGGATAAATGCAATTGGATTGCCTTCTTTTCAGTTTTCTAAATTATGTTTTATGGTTGAAGCAAAAATTAAAATGCTGATATGGTTTTAAATGTATGTAGAGAAACTACTTAAGGCAATTATATTATAAATGGAGGTGGGTATCACAACATAAAGATAGTTACAGTTTCTGTACTTCACCAAAACTGGTAAAATAACATCAGTATACTCTGATATGTGTATATTATGTGATGCCTAGAATAACCATTTAAAAAACTATACAGAGATACACTCAAAAATACTATGTATAAATCAAAAGGGAATCCTAAAAATATGTTCAATAACCCACAGAAAGCAGGGTAAACAGAGAAACAAAAACACAAAGAACAAACATAAAATAAAATAGCATATCAACAGTAGATAGAACAACTAGACAGAAAGTAAGCAAGGATATAGGAAATTCAACAACTTCATCAACCAACCAAGGATCTAATCAATATGTAGAGAACACTCTACCCAACAATATACATTCTACTCAAGTGCCCACAGACTACACACTAAGATCATCCATATCCTAAGCCATAAAAGAAACCTCAACGAATATAAAATAATTGAAATCATACTGAGTATATTATGTGACTACAGTGGAAGAGAACTAAAAATCAATAGCAGAAAGATAACAGGAAAATCTCCAAACACATGAAAACTAAATAACACAATTCTAAACTAATCCAGGGGTCAAAGGGAAAGTCTCAAGGGAAATAAATGCATTGACCTGAATGGCATCTGCCTGCCGGCTCTGGGGGAGGAAAGTAGAGGGCCTCAGAAAAGGAACAATGACCTCTGCCAGCATTTTTGTCTGGCAGAAAGCTCTCCCCCTTGCCCAGCTCTCACCCTGATACCAGACAATTCAGTTCCCCCCATATGTCCCTGGTGCCTTTCAATTTGCTGCCCCAGTACTGGAGCTCAGAGGGAATGAGTCCAAGGAACACAGAGCAAGTAACTTTATCCTATCTCTCCCACTGCATATAGTCATAAAACCTGGACAGGATGTACGCAATAGCTATTTGAAGACTCTGAAAAATAATTGGTAGCAGAAAGATCAGAGAAGACATTGAAATATTACTGAACTGATGAGACTTTAGCAAAACTACCTTAGAAAGTAGAGATTTACTGTGTGGATCCAAAACAATAAGGATTATTTTCTGTTTTCATAGGAGAGTGAGTAGGTAGATAAATAATAAAGAATAAAAAGTATGAACGGAAGACTCCCTTGGTTCTCAGGCCTTTGGACTTGGACTGAATTACACCACCATCTCCTGGTTCTCCAGATCGCAGAAAGCAGATCATGGAATTCTCAGCCTTCATAATGTATAAGACAATTCCAATATACAAACTCTATCATCTGTCTATCATCTTTCTATATCTATGTATCTCCTATTGTTCCTATTTCTCTAGAAAACCCTAATACACATACCAGTTGAGATCTAAGGAGGATAAAGAATTATTTTATTTATCTATAAAAGTGGCCTTCAAAAAATTCTTGCTGTTTTATGAGGCAATCTTATCTTCTGTAAAGGAAAGAATACAGATTTTGGAGTCCAATAGACCTGGATTTAATTTCCAGTTCAGATATTTTAATAAATTTTTTATATCCAGGAATATTTTTTAAAAACATTGAACTGAATGAAAATGAAAATACAACATATCTAAATCTGTGGAACACAGTTAAAGCAGTGCCAAGAGGGAAATTTGTAGTGCTAAATACATACATTAGAAAAGAGAGAAAGATCTCACATCAATGATCTAAGCTCCCACCTGAAGAACCTGGGGGAAAAAAAGAGCAAAATAAACCCAAATCAAGCAGAAGGAATGAAACAATATGGACAAGAGGAGTAATCAGTGAAATTGAAAACAGAAAAACAATAGAGAAAAATCAATGAAACAAAGAGTTGGTTCTTTGAAAATATCAATAAAAATCATATTCTAGCAAGAATGACAAAAATAAGAGATAAGACACATATTACCAATGTAAAGAATGAAATAGTGATTAAATGTAAAATCTGAATCTATAAAATTCCTAAAAGAACACATGGGGAAAAGCTTCTTGATGTTGATCTTGAAAATGATTTCTTGGATATGACACCGAAAACTTAGACAACAAAAGTAAAAATAGACAAGTGGGACTACCTCAACATTAAAATCTCCTGCATAGCAAAGGATACAAACAACAGAATGAAAAGGCAACCTATGGAACAATGGAAACTATTTTCAAGCCATATATCTCTGATAAAGGATTAATATCCAAAATGTATAAGGAGTTTCTACAACCCAGTAGCCAAACAATGGACTCAATTTAAAAAATAGGCAAAGAACTTGAAGAGACATTCTCTCCAAAGATATACAGATAGCCAACAGGTACATGAAACGGTGCTCAAGACCACCAAACATCAAGGAAATGCAAATGAAAGGCTCAATGAAATATCACCTCATACCCACTTGGATGGCTATCATTAAAAAAGTGGAAAATAACAAGTGTTGGCAAGGATATGGAGAAATTGGAACACTTATACACTGTTGGTGGGAATGTAAAATGGTGCAGCTGCTATGAAAAACAGTGTGGAGATTCCTGGAAAAATGTATAATAGAATTACTATATGATCCAGCAATTCCACTTCCAGGTACATGTCCAAAAGAACTGAAATCAGAATCTCGAAGAGCTACCTGCACTTCCATGTTCACTGCAGCATTTTTTACAACAGGCAAGATATGGAAACAACCTCAATGTCTATTAACAGATGAACGGATAAAGAAAATGTGGTGTATACATATAATGGAATATTATTCAGCCTTTAAAAAGGAAATCTTGCCATATGCAACAACATAGATGAATCTGGAGGACATTGTGTTCGGTGAAATAAACCAGTTACAGAAGGACAAATATGAATACTGCATTAATCCACTGATATGAGGTATTTGAAATAGTCAAACTCATAGAAGTAGAGAGTTTAATAGTGTGTGCCAAGGGCTAAGAGGAAAGGAAAATGAGGAATTGTTCAGTGGGTAAAAAGTTTGTTAGGCAAGACGAATAAGCTTTAGAGACCTGCTGTATTACATAGCACTTATAGTTAACAATACTGTATTGTATACTTTAAAAACTGCTTAAGAGGGTAGATCTCATATTAAGTGTTCTTACCACCAAAACAAAGGGGGTAAGGACATGGAGAAATTTTTGGAGGTGATAGGTATGTTTAGGTTTCATGACTGTATGCAAAAATCCAAACTCTTCAAATTGTATATATTAAATATGTGCAGTTTTGTATATAAATTATACCTCAATAAAGCTGTTAATTAAAAAAATAAATAATGAAATAGGATATCACTACAGACTCTTACAGACATCAAAAGGATAGTTATTTTAAACTCTACACACCTACATATATATTAGAAGAATGAAGTCTTAAAGAAACAGAAGCTACCACAACGCACTCAATATGAAATAGATAATTTGAATAGCCTTATAATGATGAAGAGAATTGACTTCATAATTTTATAACTCACAAAAAAGGAATCTCCAGGCCCAGAGGGTTTTACTGAAGAATTCTACCAAACAAATAAAGAAGAGTTAACATCAGCTCTACACAGTCTCTTCCAGAAAATGGAAGAGAACATTTCCTAATTCATTTTATGTAGTTAGTGTTACCCTGATACCAAAACCAAAGATAGTACAAAAAACAAAACTACAGACCAATATCTCTCATGAATTTAGAAGCAAAAATCCTTAACAAAATATAAAGAATTCCAATCCAGCAATGTACAAAAAGAATTATACACCATGACCAAGTGAAGTTTATTTCAGGTATGCATGGCTGATTCAACATTTTTTAAACACTCATTGGAATCTACCATATCAACAAGCTGAAAAATAAAAATTACATGATCATATTAACTGATGCAAAAAATCATTCAACAAAATTCAATACCATTTATGATAAAAACAGGGTTGGAAGGGAACCCTCAACTTTATGAAGAGTATCTACAAAAAATCTACAGCTAACATTACTGTTCATGATGAAATAAATGTATACTTTCTCACTAGGAAGAAGGCAAGATATCCTTTCTTAGCACTCATAGTCAGCATAGTGTTAGTTTTCTTTTTATTCTGGCATCATACACATTTATTACAATATTATTTTTTATTGTCGTTCAAGTACAGTTGTCTCCATTTTCCCCCACCCACCCCCACCTCCCACCCTCAATCCTACCCACTTTGGCTTTGTCCATGGGTCCTTTATTCATGTTCCTTGATGACCCTTCCCCTTCGTTCCCTCATTATCTCCCTCCCCTCTGGTTACTGTCAGTTTGTTGTTTATTTCAATGTCTCTGGTTATATTTTTGCTTGCTTGTTTGTTTCGTTGATTAGGTTCCACTTATAGGTGAAATCAGATGGTATTTGTCAAATAATGGTTTGTCTTATGTAGATGTATCTTGGATGTGATTAAATACCCATTGTTGAGCTTGAACATTTGTCCAAGGAGGGGAAACTTTCCACAAATCTCACCTCTCCCCTCTGTTTGTTCTAATGGAATATGCCTAGAAAGTAGGTTACCCAGGTAGCACCTGGAAACCTACAAGCTCCAAGAGACCAAGGCAAGTGTCTAGACAAGTGAAGGGAAAGCTACTATTTCCTGCCCAAGGAGATTAACGCAGCTGTGATTGTGGCCACTCAAACATACTACCCCTGTAAAGATAAACTTCATTTTTTTCTGTATCTTCCATTTCCTTAAGGTTATAATTTATATTTCAAAGGTTAAAATACTCCAGACACCTCAAACCATTGTTTAAACCAAGTTAGAGTCAAATACTCTTCAAAAGTTAACGAAAGAATCCCCTTAGCTCTCACCAGCTAAAACAGTCCTGCCCGTAACGCACGGTTAAACACAAGTAACAAGTCTCTGTGCCTGTTTCCTCATCTTTAAAGTAGCAATCTTAATAATGCCTCGCTCACGGGGACTTGGAAGGGATTAAAGGAACTAATTCAGGTGGAGCACTTAGAACAGTGTTTGCACAGAGCAGGCCTCCAGAAGCGCTCCAAGCCTCTACTCACGGTTACTAGGGGGATCACTCTTTCTGAAGGACATGGAGAAAACTGCTTTCTATAAATCCCACTCTGCACCCAGAAATGATTAGCCAACACTGTGGTTGCTCATCTCTAATAACGAAAGGCTGAAGCAAAGGAGTATTATTTGGAGAGTGATTCAGAGATCACCCACTTACTGCCTGCACCTGCCTCTATTGATGGATTTTTTTTTTTTGTCTGATTTTCATCACCTGCCTGGTCCCCTGAGGCGTTCAACATTTTTCTAATCTTCTACATTATAGAATTCCCCATCACTTCAGCCAAACAGCCATGGCTGATTGGCTGAGAGTCTCAGAGGAAATGGAATAAAGGAAAGATTTTAGCATTTGCCATCACTTTATGATAAGTCGCTTATTTAAAAGTTTCATATGTGCAACCTCAAGACTAAGTGAAGAAGAGGCTGAGGTGGGTTTCGGGGAATTTCAAAGATACTTCGGGTTATCTGCTGTGCCAGATGTCTTCTGTTCTCCCTATTTATCCTCTCTCCACCCTCCCCGCCATGTGCTGTGCCAGAGGCTACATCAACAGGCTGCTTTGCTTGCTGGCTTTCAGTTGGGTTCAGCCAAAGGTGGGCGGGGGGGGCGGGGGGGGGCACTGGCAGGAGATGGAGAAGCAGGAGAGAAAAGTCAGGGTGTTTATTTCCCAGTAGAGTCACCTCAAAGGTTTCTGCTTTGGTCAGTGGCCTAGTCTGTATAGCTTTCTCTGTCTCTGGTTTCCTGTAACCACTCCCTCCCATGGCTCCTGCAAACCCAGAAGCGGAAATAGAACCTGCTATTACAAGCCCTGGGTACTGCACGGTCCCTCATGATTCACCTATACACAGTGGACAACTTTGTAAATTGTCTCTGTAAAATAATAAAAAATATATGTATTGGCCTATACCTAGTTCCTGACCTAGACCTCTTATAGCCCTTATAAATAGGGCTGCTAGGAAAATCTTTAGTTCTGATATTTAGTCTTTGACCCACTCCATCCCGCCCCATTCCTAATCCAGAACTCCCAAGACCTTTCTAATTCCCTGCATGATGAGTGTTTGACACAGAGCTTCTAAATCCCTTGGAATTTCCTAGGGGATCAGAATGTCTTTCGTTCTAATGAAGTAACTCTTGGTGGGCTCCTAGATGCAGACAAAGACCAAGCCTTGATTAGAAGCTTGGAACTTTCAGCCCCACCCTCATTCTCTGGAAAAGAGAAAGCGGTGGAAGTGGAGTTTATAATCCATTGCGGCTATGTGATGAAGCCTCCATAAAAATCCCTGAAGTACAGGGTTCTTGGTGGGTGAACGCAGCCACGGGCCAGAAGGGTGATGCCTCCCAGCTCCTCAGTGGCAGAAGCTCCTGTGCCCAGGCCCCTTCCAGACCACGCCCTGGGTATCACGTCATCTGGCTGTTCACTTGTACCCTTTAATATATCCTTTGTAATAAATCAGCAAGAGCAGTTAAACTGTTTTCCTGGGTTCTGTGAGCTGCTCCAGCGAATTATGGACCCTGAGGATGGGGATGTGGGAACCTCCAATTTGTAGCCAAGTTAGACAGAAGTTGTGGGTATCCAAGGAACTAATTACTTTTGGCTGGCATCTGAAGTGGGGATCTTGTGGATCTGAGTCCTTAACCTGTGGTGTTTGTGCTAACTCCAGTTAGTTTCAAAATTGAATTGAATTGTAGGATATCCAGCTGGTGTCAGAGAATTTGGTCAGTGTGGAGGAAGAAACCCACAAACTGGTTATGTGTGAGAGTGAAGGAAAACACAGTGAGTTTTTCCTAGACATTCCCGTATTAAAAGCTCTTCAAATACCTTCATTTAACAGTGCCTTCTACTTCCTAGCACTCTACCTGAGAAATATATGTTTTTCACCTTTGAACCTAACCCTTGAGTAAAGTATAATTCCTTGTACCAAGGGCCAGGGTCAGTAAGGGTAGTAAGTTCAAACATCAGTCTGAAAATTCTCACGGGTACAGGAAATACAAGTTTTTCTACTTTTCTGTATCCCAACTTAATTTCAATTTCAGCCCCAGTCCTCCAAGGTGGCAGAAACATAAGCTAAATCAGTTCAGGGTCACCTGTGACAATTAAAGCACAATTAATGAGTGTAAGAATAGAACTACACACTAGGAATTTGGGAGCCAGGAAGAGGATATCTAACAGCCTTAGAGGGGGAAAAAAAGACTATGAGGAACTGCCTAGAGAATGTGATGTGTGAGATGAAACAAAAGGATGAATGGAGGTAGCCAAGCAAGGAAAGAAGGAAAAGAGCATGCTAAGCACATGGAACAGCCTCAGCAAAGGCACAGAGGCAAGAAATAGCAGGATGCGTAGCCTACGAGCCGTTCGATGTTGTGGAAGTATAAAGCTGAAGACAGGGAGAGTGGACAGGTAAAACAGCGACCAGAGGCACCATCATGCGGGTCAACATCTGCCACAACAAAGACAAAAGTTTCTGCAAGGAGCCTAAAAGCCAGGCTGTCTGCCTAAGGCTGTTGGTCCAGCTGTACAGGTTTCTGACCAGAAGAGCCAACCTTCAACCAAGCAGTGCTGAAGAGGTTGTTCATGAGTCACAACTACCGGCCACCTCTGTCCCTTTCCCAGAAGACCCAGCAGATGAAGCTTCCTGGTCAAGAGGGCAAAACTGCTGTGGTTGTAGGGACTATAAACCGATGACATGTGTGTGCAGGAGGTGCCCAACCTGAAGGTGTGTGCACTTCACGTGAGCAGCCACACTGGGAGCCCCATCTTCAAGGCCCAGGGCAAGATCCTCACCTTTGACCAGCTGGCCCTGGACCCCCAAAGGGCTGTGCTTTCTGGTCTTGCTTTCTGGTCCTTGAAAGAGCCAAGAGGTATCCAGGCACTTGGGAAAGGCCCCAGGAACCCCTCACAGCCACACCAAATCCTACGTACGATCCAAGGGCCGGAAGTTCCAGTGCACAAGAGGCCAAGGGGTCACCTGTGACTACAAAAACTATCCCCAGATTCTGCCTTGTTATTAAAAAGATTTTGGATGCTGAAGAAAAAAAAAACAACACAGCCCAGATCTTGAAGGGCTCTATTACATCATGTTAATGAGCTTGAACTTTATCTTATAGATCAGTGGTCCCCAATGGGGAAGTGCACTCACCCCAGGATGTGCAGGAGAACATTCACTAGAATGCAGGAAGAAAATGTTAGAACGTTTATCTTATTTAATTATTTTATTTTTGTGTATGGTTTATAATATACATGATATATTAGTGTCATAGGACATGTTATGTAATAAACAAAAATATTATGCATACCCTGAAATTTCAGTTCAGCCTCAGAATTCAACCAGAATCTGTCTATTAACTTTGGCTATGACCAAGTGCTCACTTTCATGTCATTGATGACATCCATGAACCTCTGTAATCAGTGATCTTGTAAAAGCATAAGTCACCATCCTATCTAGTCGGTGTAACAGCAACAATTATATAAATAAGGCACAGGTTTGGTTTCACTGTTAGTATTAGAATATGTTTTCTAAAATGAGTGAGCATTCTTTTCCCATAAGCAGGCTGAGGTGACCTCTGAAAATGGTTTGCTATTCACTTGACCCAGAAAGCCCCACAAAATCAAGAGGTTCAAATCATTGTGTTTACTTTAAGAATACTTGTGATATGGCCAAGGTCATCGAAGGTATGCATATCCAAAAAGCCACCAAAGTACCTAGAGGATGTCACTTTACAGAAATGATGTGTGCCATTGTTATTACAATGGTGGCATTGCCCATGCCAAACAGTGGAGCTGGACACAGGGTTGGTGGCCCAAAAAATGTGCTGAATTTTTGCTACACATGTTTAAAAATGCAGACAGTAGTGCTGACCTTAAGGGCTTAGATGTAGATTCTCTGGTCATTGAGCACATCCAGGTGAACAACGCTCCCAAGATGCAGTGCAGGACTTCCAGAGCTCATGGGCAGATTAACCTATACATGAGCTCTGCCTGCCACAGGGAGAGGGTCCAACTGCAAAAGAGCAGATTGGTCATAAACCAGAAGAGGAAGCTGCACAGAAGAAAAAGGTATCACAGAAAAAGAACTGAACAAAGGTTATTAGCATAAAATAAATGCTAATAAAAGTAAAAATAATAATAAAATGAGTGAACATCCTAGATGTAATTTTGATTAAATTTTCTTTATTAATGAAAATTCTACCTGTTGGATGAAATATGTATAAATGTATATTCATTATTGCAAGAGCAAAATACTGCAATAATCAATGATGACCATGAAGCTAACAATTTTATATATAAAATCAATTTAAAACTTTTAAATTGTTAAATAAACAGGGAAATATATTTATACTTAATATGAAGATTTAGAAAGAGTGCAGAAGCGGGATAAATTTATGAAGAATTTTATATTGTTTTGAGCCAACATGTTTGTAAAATTTATTTAATATTATAATGCAGAATAAAAAGCATTCTATTATATAATAATTCTAATATTTGCAGAAATATTTGGTGTACTATCCTGTATTCATAACACACAATAATTGCTAAGAACAGCATTAAAACTGTTTCTATTTTATTGTTTATGCTATTACAGTTGTCCCACTTTTTCCCTCTTTGCCCCCCTCCACCCAGCCTGCCCCCTACTTCCATAATCAGTCCCTTCGCCACTGTCCATGTCCACGGGCCCTTAATATATGTTCTTTGACTAATCCCTTCACCTTCTTTCACTCAGTCCCCACCTCCTCTCGCCCCTCTTACAGCTGTCAGTCTGTTCCATGTTTCTAAGCCTCTGATTCTATTTTGCTCATTAGTTTATTTTGTTCATTAGATTCCTCTTATAAGTGAGGTCATAAGGTATTTGTCTTTCACCAACTATTTCACTTAGTATAATAGTCTTCATTTCCATCCATGCTGTTGCAAAAGGTAGGAATTCTTTCTTTCTGCTGTGTAGTATTTCATTGTGTAGATGTACCACAGTTTTTTGATCCACTGATCTACTGATGGGCACTTAGGCTGTTTCCAAATCTTGGCTATTGTAAGTAGCACTGCTGTGAACATGGGGGTGCATATATTCTTTTGAACTGATGTTCTGGAGTTCTTTGGTATATTTCCAGCAGTGGAATTGCTGGGTCAAAAGGCAGTTCCATTTTTAGTTTTTTGAGGAAATTCCACAAAATTCCACTGTTTTCCACAGTGGCTGCACCAGTCTGCACTCTCACCAACAGTGCACTAGGGTTCCATTTTCTCCACATCCTCGCCAGCACTTGTTGATTTATTGCTGATAGCCATTCTGACAGGAGTGAGGTGATATCTCATTGCGATTTTAATTTGCATCTCTCTGATGGCTAGTGATGCTGAGCATCCTTTCTGTGGGCCACCTGTATGTCCTCCTTGGAGAAATGTCTATTCGGGTCTTTTGCCCATTTTTTAACTGGATTATTTGTCTTCCTGTTGTTCAGTGATATGACTCTGTATATTTTGGAGATTAAGCCCTTGTCCGATGTATCATTGGCGAGTATGTTCTCCCATGTACTAAAATTTTAATTATTTCATTCCATTTTGGCTATGAGAATTTCAAGAAAAGAATACTTACTTGGGTGTTCTTTACATCTTGTGAACATGAAATCACAGCATAATGTCAACTTTGCCACTTCAAAATTTACTTCTATATCAAGTACCACAATATCCAGGTAAGGTTTCATATCTTTCTTACAGTACCCATTAAATATGATGTCATAAACTTAATGTGAAGGAGGATTGTATAGATTAAATATTTCCTTTTACTATTGCACATTAATTTATCAGGGTTATCTTGACAAATCTTTATTCTTGGCTAAATTCTAAAAGTTGTCTGTGGTCAATGGTTTGGTACAAAAATAAAAACCAGGAAATCCTGATTCTCATTCCTAGCTCTAATTTCACACAGAGCACTTAATTTCTTCAAGGCTCGCTTTTTCATTTACAAAGTGGGACTAATAATTCTAGTCTGCAAAGTACTTTCCTCAGGAGAGAGTCATAATTTGAATGCAATTAACTGCTTCTAATTTTTCAAACATAAAATCCTACTGATGTTCACCTAATAGTAGAAACACAATGTCTCGAACTAATTGTTTCATAAATGTGATTATTTTTTAAAGCCATCAATTCATTTTGAGGTAGCTTTATGAAATGGAGATTAAATTGGAACTAACTCAGATAAAAATAATGTTCTTTAACATTAGCCCTAATAACAGTTTGGCATTATCTCAATAGGAACGTTGTGCAACATGAGGAGAATGGAGGAAGAGGTAAAACAACAAAAAGTCAATTCCCACATAACACTCCACGGTTTCAGTAATTATTGGTATCCACTCCTCTTGTAAATTTTCTCAGAAAACAGCAAACAGACATATACATAGTCCCAGCATGAAATTAATGAACTCATGACAAGAATACCCTGAACATAAGAGATTCTACATTGGGGTGTTAGTGTCAGACTCTAATGTTGAAGACCAGCCGTGGGGCCATACCTTAATTTAAATAGGGGCTACCAGGGGGGTAGAGTATTCAGGTAGACACTAGTCACAAATAAGATGCTTTTGTTTGCTCACTGTTAAGCCCCTTGCCCCACCTCTTCAGAATGTCTTTCACGTTGTTCTTTAGAAGACCAGGGAAACTGAGGTAGAAAAAAGTAGTTCATGTATTCATCACCTTCCCTCACAGAGAAATAATTGCTTTTACAGTACAGTAATTTTTTAATCTTATTCCCCCTTTCTATTTGTAATGTGAGTCTTTAGTTCAAACAGACTCATAAAATAATAGCCATAAAATCATGAACTATACCTATAGTATCAGAAATGGAAGAAGCTAATGCTTAGAATATGCCTGAGTAAAACTCTACAGTCCCTGTGCAGGGTTTAGGGGCCATAGGTCATAAAATCATTTTTTTTTAAACTTATTGAGGTATAAAATACAAAAAAGTACACAAGTCCTAGGTGTACAGATGGATAAATAATAGAAGGTGGCCACAGCCATGTAGCCAACAATCAGGTCAAGAAGTAGTAATCCATGAAATAAGCTAATTCAGGGTAAAAATAAGTCAGAATAATGGCTAACATTGGGAGTTATTGTCTGGGATTGGACACATCTGCTGGGATGTTCAAAATGTTCCACATCTTGATTTGAATGATGGCTATTATGCTAATTTACATATTTAAATATCATCTCATACTTTTTAGATCCGTGCATTTTCTCTACTTGTTATAATTCAATAAAAAATAAAATTTCTTAACGGATTGGTTTTGCCTGTTTTTGAACTATATGTAAATGAAATGGAATCATATTACATGTGTTCTTTTGTATCTTGCTCAACTTTATGTTTGAGAAATTCATACATGCAGTTGAATATAGTTGCAGTTCATTCATTTTTATTGCCAATAGTGTTCAGTTGTATGAATATGCTACAGTTTATTTATCTATTCTATTTTTGGGTTATATCTAGTTTGGGACTAATACAAATAATATTTCTGTACATGTCTTTTGGTATATATGTGTACACATTTCTTCAGGGCATATTTTTTTTCAATGTAGTTGTACCAATCACATCCCCACCATCAATATATTAGAATTCTCACTAGCTCCACATCTTCACCAGTAATTGGTATTGTCAGTCTTGGTAATTTTAGTCATTCTGGTAGGAGTATATAGTGAATTTTATTGTTGTTTTCATTTCAATGTCCTTGATTAATAATGAGTTTGAGTACTTTTTCATATATTAGTAGTCATTTTATAAAATTTCTTCATATCTTTTGCCCATTTTTAAATAGTTTGTCTGTATTTGTCTTACCGATTTGAAGGAGTTCTTTATATATTCTGGGTATAAATATAATGGCTTTCCCTTTCACTCTCTCAGTGGTGTCTTTTGGTGAACAGATGTTGTTAATGGTAGTTTGATCCAACTTATAAATCTTTTCCTTCATGGTTAGTGTACCTTTTGTGTTCTGCTTATGAAATATTTTTCATCATGATCATGAAATTGTTTCCTATGTTACTTTTAGAAGCTTCATACACTTAGGTCTGCAATTCCTTGGATTTAATTTTCCATATGATATGATATAAGGGTCAGGTTTCATTTTTTCCATATGGATATCCAATTGTACCAGCACTATTTATTGAAAATATCATCTTTCCCCACTGCTCTTAAAGATCACCTTTGTCATAAATCAAATATCCATGTGTGTATCTACTGGCAGTCACTCTATTCTGTCCAAATGTCTGTATATCTATTCTTGCATGAGACTATGCTGTCTTAACTGTAGATTTACAATAAATTTTGATACTCAATAGCAAGTCCATCTACTTTGTTCTTCTTTTTCAAAGTTGTCTTAGCTATTTTTGGCTTTTTGCATTTTTATATAATTTTTTTAATTATCTTGTCAAAACCACCAAAATAAGGAAACAGGAGTCTTGCTAAAATTTTTATTAGGGCTACATAAATATTAAGATCAATTCAAGGAGAACTGTATTTTAGTACATGAACATAGTATTTTCCTGCCTTTATCAATTTGAGAGTAAACTGCAAGCATGATTCCATTTTACCTCTACATCTGTATTTTGTAAAAGCAATGATATTTTCTTACATAACAACAATACACATATCAAAATCAGGAAATTAACATTAATGTAATATTATTACCTAATCTGCATGCTTTATTTAACTTTCATCAATTCTTTCACTAATACTGCCTGTAGGAAAAACAATTTTTTTTTTTCCTGGTCCAGGATCCAATCCAGGACCATGTATTGCATTTAGTTGTCATTTTTCTTTCACGTTCTTTAATCTGGAACAGTTCCTCTGTCTTTGTTTCAATTTTTTTTTTTTAAAGAATGCAGGCCAATTTGTAGAATACCCTTGATTTGTTTGTCTGATATTTCTTTATGATTAGATTAGGTTATGCATTTTGAACAGAAAAAAAACATGAAAGTGACATTGTCTTTTCTTGGTGCACTATATTGAGGTATATAATGTTCATTTTTTTTCCTTTGCTGTTAATGTTAACTTTGCTCACTTGGTTAAGGTAGTAATCTGCCAGGTTTCTCAACTATAAAGTTACCTATTTTCCCCATTTGATGTGTTTGGGGGTTTTTGATGCTATTTTAAAGGCATTTTTAAACTGTCATTTTCTGATTGTTGATAGTATACAAAAATTCAGTTGATTATAAATAGTATATTGTTACCTTGTATCTGGAAATCTTGCTAGATTCTAACTTCTTTATAATTTTTAATGGATTAACCCTTTTAAAATTCTTTTCATTCTAATAATTTATCAATAGATTAGTTAGGAATATTTTTATATATATAAGTATGTCAGTTGCATATAATGACCATTTTTTCCCTTTTGTTCTAAGACTTACACATTTTAGTTTGTTTCTTGAGTTCTGTACTGGCTAGGACAACATTAAATAAAAATGGTGGTAATGGGCATCTTTGCCTTGTTCCCAACTTCAGGGAAAAGGTTTTGATATTATTTAATATGATATTTGCTATAGCTCAGGTTAGGGAAGACCCTTTCTACCCATTGGAACCAGAATTTTTTTCAATTATAAATATATTTAGTATTTTACCAAATACCTTTTGCTCTATTAAATTGATAATGTTTTCCCTTTATTCTGAAAACATAGCTAATTACATTGATTAACTCTTTAATGTTAAATCAACTTTGCATTTCTGGAATAAACCCAAGCTAGTCATTCTATGGTCTTTACTAGGTACTTATTTTTAAGACAAATTGCAGTTACCCCAAATGGTTTTTTTAAAAAAAAACCCAAACATTTGGGTTCCTTTTTCCAGACATTGGCTATCTAATGAATCACTAAAACTTAATGACTTAGAACAACAATATTTTTATCCCTCATGTTATCTATCCGTCAAGAATTCCAGAGCAACTGAGCTGGGCACTTCTGGTCTCTTGGTTTCTTGTGAGGTTGCAAGTCAGATTGGTGGGAGTTAGAGTTATTTCAAAGCCTTTCTTTCTCACATCTTGGGAGCCTAGGCTGGAGAGCCTCCAACAGCTGTCTGCTGGAACGCGTTGTGGGTGTTTCACCAACATACCCCCCTAACTCTGTGTGGTATCTCCAGTGTGGCATCTTCAGGATAGCAGGACTTCTTACATAGCAGCTCAGAGTTCCAAAGGCAGGTTCCAAAGGCTTCTCTCTGGGGGAGAAGCAGAGGTAAGCTGTGTTGACTTTTATGACCTAGCCTTAGAAGTTACACAGCATCATTTCACTGCACTATTGGTTGAAGTAGTTACAATAGCCCACTCAGTTTCAAGGATTGGGAATATAATCCCATTCTCTTTTTTTTTAATTAAATTTATTGGCTTTAATACTGGCTAACAAAATTATATGGGTTTCAAGTGCATAATTCTACAACAAATCATCTGTACACTGTATTGTGTGTTCAACACCCCAAGTCAAGTCTCCGTCCATCTCTCAATGGAGGAGTGTCAAGTCACTTTATGAGAATATATGAATCAGGTATATGTTGGCGAGGCCATCTTTATAAAACGCATCCTGCCATAGCAGCATCCCAGATGTCCCACAGTCAACTTACACAATCATTTATGTCTGCCATTATACCCAGCTCCAGCCTGTCTATAATGGGTCCCATACCTCCTTTCTTATCTTTATCCCAAGTAGCATAGCCCATCTTTATTCATTGTCCTCATGCACAGACACACACTGGAGTTCCACAAACTCACTCTTAAGGCCAGTCTCGCAGATATCATCCCCAGAGTTTTGGAGTGTGAGGAAAGGCCCCAGTGGGCTGGAGAAATAGGCATCACATGTCAAGCAGGTTGGAGGTCCTGTTGAATGCTGCTATGTACTTGGGACAACTGAACAGACCCCTGAATGCATCTTCATGACAGTGTGATGAGAATGAAATTCTTTCCTTAATGCTTCAAACTCTTTAGTGAGGGCCTCTTCCTGTGTTAGGAGCTGGTAGCACAATGATAAGGAAGGAACTCACAATGGAAAGATGCATCTGTAACCTTGTCAGAGCAGGATCCACAGGATATAGGGAACATTACAGGCTGTTTTAAGCCAAGAAGTATTGTAATCGGGTTTGCACCTTAGAAAAATCATTGCTATGTTAAAGCAAAGCTATCCCTGTCTCTTACTGCCAGGAACAATGCATTCATCCTCAGTGGCACTATGTATACAAAATCTCCACGACAATGCATAAACCTGAGGGGGATTTCTTTGATATGAAGTGTCTTTGGGAGGGAATCATCAAGGCTTGCTTTTTTACGTACACGGCAGGAAGCACAAACTAAAGAAAACATGTAATGGAATGGAATTTGCAGAACATGGAATTAGGAGCTGGAGTAGCAACGACCTCAATTTCTAACGCATTTAGTCCAAATTCTGGATTATTCTTCACGACCCTTTCTATGGGCTAATTTGATTCCTGAGCTATGAAAAATGGGCATGGAAACATCCTTTGAAAAATACTTCGGAAACGTTTCTGATTTATTAAAAATGCCATGAATACATGCAGCAACGAACTTCTACAAAGTCTTTCCAAAGGTGCTAAAGTATTTTCACAGTAGCCTTTTGTGGAATTCAGAGTGGTAGCAACAATTCCTGGTAGAGCTGTCTTTTCCTGCACCATAAGCAATATTGGACAAGGAAACTGTATACCTGATTGATTCAGGAAATCAAAGTAATAAAACTGCCAGCAACAGAGTGGCCAAGTGATTAGAAGGAGGCTGGTTGAAAATTCAAACATCCTTTTTACTCGTTAATCTCCAACTGCTAAAGACAAACAAAAAGCAAAATTAACATGATTGTAAAGTTAGCACTTGTGTCCTGTGGGTACCACGTTGGCCTGCTGAGAAGGAATGAGTTGATCAAAGCCGGTGAGTGTGCGGAAAACTGTGGGATTAGTGCTGCTTCGGGGAGCGCACAGCCAGGATCCATTACCCAGCCTGTTTCAGGAACAGGTGAACACCATAATTAATCTTGGCTTCAATTTGGAGGGAAGCAGAGAACCTACCTGCCCTGTCCACTGAGTGTATATGTTAATCCTCTGAGCTCTGGGAAAGTTTTTAAATTGGCGTAAAGACTTTTTCTGTCCTTCCGAATGTGTAAAGAAGAAACTGTTGGGAGGGGTTGCTGGGTTCCCTAACTTCAGGCAGTTAAGTCAAGATGCCTCCCAGGAAAGCTGTTGATTGCCACCTTGCTTGATTTGATGCATCTCAGCGCACAGGGCAAAGGCTTTTCCAATGTAGCGAGCAGGTGTTTTAATGCAAGAAAATACTCGGAGATGCAGCGGCCTTACCCACAAACATGAACCATAAAAATCCATGTATTTGGAACTGGAGTTGCTCTCAGAAGCAAACTTATCTAGTCAATGGGCTCTTGAATTACTTAAAGCTTGTCCAGGACTTTACATATTATTTTAGATACAGAAAAATGAACAGGCAACTGCCTTGTCCCTCCTTTGCACCAATTTCATTTTTTTAAAAAAGCAATAAAATGTACAACTGAAACATCTGCATCAGCAACAGAAATTTCACATTAGAAACACTGACAATTGGTGCTAAAATTCAATGCTGAATGAACTGGGTAGCAATATAAAACCAAACCACAGAAGGCAATCCCTCTTCTGAGAGGAGACAACAATTTATGAAAGTAAGTAGGAAATGCTAGGTGTCCTCTGACCCCCTAACATGGAGTGCTAGAGGCCACTCTGTCGTTGCAGAGGGCTGAAAGAAAAGCAAGTTGAGAGGCCTGTTAGGAACTGTAACACTTGGGTGCCCCTACCTCTTCCACACCCTCATAGATGGGCTGGGCCACCAGTGGGGCACAAGCTAGCCATCCAAGCATAAAGCTATAAAAGTAAGGTCCTTTTCCTAGAGCCCCTACACATGGTTAGACATGTGGCTTCACTACAACAACCTTCCGATTCCACTCTGCTTCTCCCCCACAATTCTGTAACAAAATACTACATTTCTGAAATAACAATACTGCCAGTTTTTTTTCCTCTTTATTGCATCTGGATTTGATGTCCTATTGTTAAAAATCTGGTTGGGGACCTGTCTTAGTCAGGTTGGGTTGCTATCACTAGATACCAGAGACTGGGTGGCTTAAACCCCAGAAATTTATTTCTCACAGTTCTGGAGGCTAGAAAATCCAAGATCAGAGTGCCGGCAGATTTGGTGTCTGCTGAGAGCCCTTATCCTAGTTTGCAACAGCTGTCTTCTAGTTGTCTCCATACAAGGCTGAGAACAAAGAAAGAAGAAAGCTCTCCCCTGTCTAAACTTATAAAAGTACTAAGCCCATCATGAGGACTCCACCTTCATGAACTAATTACTTCCCAAAGCCCCACCTCCAGATTAGAATTCCAAGTGGGGCTACATACAATCATGCAGTCTATAATAGAGCGCATATCGATTTCTGACAACTAGACATGAGTCATTGACAGCAAATCCAACCATTCTAGTACTGTTCAAAGCAGGTAGGGAGTCCCTGCATAGTTGCCACCAATCATGCAACAGGGTTTAGGATTAATTCCACATGGTCATTCAGTTTGAGTTAAGGAACAGGTTTCAATAGGGAAACTTACAAGGAGAAAATGGCTTGGCCTCAGATCTTCCCATCCTCCCAGAGAGGGGGATGCTTTGGCTAGGTGCTGTGTGTGTTCCAGCGGAAGATGTCCCCTGAAAGAGACACCTTCTTAGAGTAAAATTATGAAAAAGCAGCCTTGTCAGAATGAGAACAAAGAGACTATTTAGAGCCAGGGCAACTGAGTTTAGGTACCAGCTGCCAAACACCTAGAGATCCCAGGGGCCCTTAGGAAGCTGCAGCCCCTTTTGCTAGGGGCCATTCTGGGAAGGTAAGTTTGAGCAAAACCTCTCCTGCTGGAAGGAGGGGAGACCCTAGCCCCTCCTGGCACTGTATGTTGGCCACTCCAGTGGTAGCTACCAAGATCATTTTTGGATGATCCCACCTGAAGCACCATACCCTTCTAATCATTCTTCAATAAATGTTAGTTATAACCTGCTAATTTCCAGTGTGCATAATACTGTGCTACAATAATACTGTGCCAGTTAAAGGAAAAGTTTTGAGTAAATGAAAGGTCGTTTAGAAACGAAAGAGTTTCAGTGGAGTAGTTGTATAACATTCAGACACATCAGAATATTAAGTCAGAGGGAAAAGGCAAAATGGAGATAGCCAAGCAATTGAGGAAAAAGAGGAAGAGATAATGAGGTAAAGAAATATATGAGGGAATAATATTTGAAGTAAATTACTTCAACCAATATTTGTTGAACACCTGAGCTAAGCTCTGAGGATGAGCGGTGAGCAAGACAGGTATGGTCCCTACTTGTCCCACAGACAAGTAAACAGCCCAGTAGATCTTATAAAGCTAAAATAATAATTTTTACAGATTTTTTTCCTGAATTACTTGCTCTAATATTTTAACACTCTCCGAAGTTGCAATTCTGAAAAGGAGAGGAGTATTTTTCCTTTGCAGTAGGAACTTCATCACAGAGTAACCTAAGAGTAGGAAGTCACAATTTGCCACCCCCAAGGAAATAATTAAATAAGCCAAGAATTATCCAATAAGCCAATGAATGCTAAAACCCTTAGGGGAAAGGTTGATGGAGGGCTGGATATTCACCTGGTGTCAAAATTATCAGCCTGCAGTTTATTTGCTAGTTCCAAGATGACTGTCACTGCATAAATCCAGTGGTCAACCTTAATATCAGCAATAATAGGATTACCAGAGCTTCATTATGTGACTTCTGGTGTGATGCACTGTTTAGCCTCAATCTAATCAGGCCATTAGATCCAATGTCCAATAACAGAAAATACAGGGCTTACTGTTAAATGACCCCAAAAGGAAGCAATCAGAAAAATCCAGAAATTGAGACATTCTAAGAAACAACTGTCCTGGTCTTTGAAAGTCAATGTCATAGGAAAAATAAAAAGCTGGTGTGGGTGTGAGAGGAGGATGAGGAGGAACAAGAAAACAAATGTCTGTTCTAAAGTAAAATACACTTCAGAGACCCAATAACCAAATGCAGTCATGGTTCTTGATTGGATCCTAATACTGAACAAACTTGCTGTAAAAGACATTTTGGGGACAAGTGAGGGTAACTTCAGTGTGTTGATGTTACTGGGGTTATGTAGGAAAGTGTTCTTATTTAGATATGCATATCAAAATATTTAGGAGTAAAATGTCATGATATCTGTATTTACTTGAAAAGATTTTAACAAAATATAGGTGAAACATAAAAAAATGCTAATCATTAAATTAAGTGATAGGTATATAGTGTTATTATATTATTCTCTCTACTTTTCTGTACATTTATAATTTTCATAATAATTATAGAAAGTATCTTTAATAACTAGCATTTGTGAGGGTATGAGGAAACAGGCCATTCCATTCATCTGGTTGAACTGTAAATTGGTATAGTCTTCATAGAGGACAATTTGGAATATATAAATTGTTTTATTTTTTATTATTTTAAAGATTTTGTTTATTTATTTTTAGAGAGAGAAGAGAGGGAGAAAGAGAGGGAGAGAAACATCAATCATTGCCTCTCATACATGCCCCTACCAGGGACCAGGAATCAAACTGGTGGCCTTTTGCTTTACGGGACAATGCCCAACAAACTGAGCCACACCAGTCCCGGCTAAATTTTGTTTTAAAATATACATGCCCTTTGACATAAAAATCCCACCATTAAGAATCTATTCAATGACTAGTAACACAAGTATAGAAGATTTTATTATAGCATTATTTATAATATAAACACATTTGAGATCATAGGGAAATGGTTAAATTATAATTTTAAAGATTTTATTTATTTTATTTTTAGACAGAGGGAAAGGGAGGGAGAGAAACATCAAAGTGTGGTTGCCTCTTGTGCACCCCTTACCGGGGACCCAGCCCACAACCCAGGCATGTTCCCTGACTAAGGAATCAAACCAGTGACCCTTTGATTCTCAGGCCAATGCTCAATCCACTGAGCTACACCAGCTGGGAAAATATATTTTCACAGAACCAAGTCTGTCAAAAAGTACCCAGTATTGTAATATCAAAAAGAGACATTTATTGAAGATACAAAATACAAGAAACGTTGTACATAGGACAATGATGCCTCAATCCCCTTCAAAGTAGGCACCTTGGGGCCTCACACAGTTCTCCCAGTCACCATCAGCTGCCTCATCATATTTTCCTGAATCTCACTGATGGTCTGAAATCGCTTCCCTTTCAAAGGTGATTTTAGTTTGGGGAAAAGCCAGAAGTCGCAAGATGCCAGCTTTGGGCTGTAGGGGAGCTGAGTCACCTGGGTGATTTAATGTTTCGCCAAAAAAACTGCACAAGACATGATGCATGAGCAGGCATGTTGTCATGATGAAGCTGCCAATCACCAGTTGCCCGTCGCTGTGGCTGTTTTCATCATATTGCACCTCTCAACAGACAAACATTGAGGTAGTACTCCTTATTAATTGTTTGGCCTTGGGCGGTGGGGGCCATACTCATGATGGGCAATACTTTCCCAATCAAAAAACACAGTTAACATGGTCTTAATCTTGCTGTGACTTTGCCCTGCCTTGTTTGGGCATGGAGGGTCAGGTGACTTCCATCGGGACTACTGGGCCTTCGTTTCCAGATCATAGCTATAAACCCACAATTCATCTCCAGTTATGCCCTTCTTGAGAAAATCTGGTTCATTGGTAGCAGTTTGAATCAAGTCATTAGCAACTGCAGCACGATGTTCCTTCTGCTCTGGTAAAACAGGCCATGGAACAAATTTTGCCATGACACGTTTCATGCCAAGATCCTGCATCAGAATCTTGGACACAGTTTTTGGAATTCCCAGATCGGCTTCTAGTTCTCCCACTGTTAGTCACCGATCTTTGTTGATTGCAGCCTAAACACGTTCAACATACTCAGGTGTTATGTTTGTTTACAGGCCTTCCAGAATGTGAATCAGTTTCAACAGATTCTCGACCATCTTTGAAGTGTTTGTCCCACACTTTTGTTTGTGCTACACTCACTACATCATACCCAAAAGCCTTCTGAATCATCCAAATAGTTCCCGCAGAACAATGATCAAGTTTAATGCAAAATTTGATGCAGATTTGTTGCTCTGTTTGCTCAGTCATTTTGAATGTGACAGCCACATAGTATACATGCTCACTCAATGGTGTCTACTGCCTCCGCTGACTAGTACAGTGAAGTTGTCACTGTTTGTGCATGCATATTCCAGTCCACTCTCCTTGGCTGCAACGTTACATCGATGTTGCACAAACTGTTCTCATTATATTAACAATGGCTGGGCTTTTTCTGAACAGACCTCATATATTACATATTACCTATGACAAAGAATACCATGCTACTGTTAAAAAGAACAAAGTTGGCTGCCACAGACTGGATGGGTAGCTTAACCAACAGAAATTTATTTTCTCACAGTTCTGGAGGCTGGAATTCTGAAACAAGTTGTCAGCAGGGTTGCTTTCTTCTGAGGCCTCTCTGCTTGGCTTGTAGATGGACATCTTCTCCGTGTGCCTTTATGTAACTTCCCTTTCTACCCATTTGTGTCCAAATTTCCCTATAAGGACACCAGTCTTATTGGAATAGGAGACCTACTAATGACTTCATTTAAACTAAATTATCTCTTTAAAGATGTTATTTCCAAATACAGTCACATTTTGAGGTACTGAAAATTAGGATTTCAATACGTCAAATTTAGGAGGACACAATTCAGCCCATAATATTTGCTGCCATGGAAAAATAGTTATGATTTTTAGGTTAAAAAAAATCAAGGAGCAAAACAACATGTACAGTATGATCCCCTTTTAAAAATATTTAAAAAACAATAAAAACAAACCCTCTGGTATATGCTTACATGCAGTTCGGGGAATATTGAAAACATTCTGGAAGAATAGATACCCAACTGTTAATAATGGTTCCCTGAGCAATAAAATGATGAAAGGGGGACGGGGTACAGATTTCCACTTTTTTTTTTAACAAGCGTGGGTTAATTTAGTAATTGGAAAATTTTAGCTAAAAAAAAAACAAACACACACAGCTACAATGTCAACATCCCTCCCCCCACAAAAAAGGAAGATATGTTCTTCCTTGAAAGAAAGTGTCCTTATTGAAATGGGGTTTGAGGACTGGCATTCAACCCCAGGTAGATTAACAAAGAGAAGAGAATTGGGAGAGAAATAACTAAAAACAATGCTGTGACACCATCTTAAACATTGGGGAGGAAGAGACACAGGACATCCAAAGACAGGATATTATCTTTATCAGCTCAGAAGAATGAGTGACTCAAGGTAAAAAACTAAGTGTTAGAAAATAAGGTGATATTTCTTCAGATTCATATGTTTACACATACTCTCCTCATTTAATTCTCTTGCAATCCTATTATCTCCATTTACAGATGAAGAAAGGGCTTTTTACTGTTAATTTCCCTGAGGTTATATAACTAGTACGGTAGCAAATCTAGAACTCAAATTTTGGTCTGCCTCGCCCTGAATCCCGTGCTAGCTACTACTCTGTGTTGCCTGAATAGGTTTTGCCTTCTCCCTATCACCTGCACCCAATCCCTACTCCCAAATCTTGCTAATTTAGGCAGCATCCCCTCCCCCAAGTTTAGGTGGCTCTCTTTACGCCCCCCTAAATCCCCTGACTTCATATGTATCACAGACTATAATGTAGTCTGCTGATCACTATATATGATTTTTCTTATCCACTGGACTGTGAACTCTTGAGAGCAGCAATTAAGTATCATGCATGCCTGACACACAGTAGGTGCTTTAGTTCTGCTACAGAAGGATATCACTTATATTTGATTGTTTCCTTACAAAACTCTGGACTTCATAAGGTTAAAGAATACATCTGGTTCTATGCACCATTAAGTCATTGGAGCCTAACGCATGCTTGGCACAAACTAGGCTTTCAATAAATATTTTTGAATAAAGGAATAATTCTATAAGTAATCTCTATTTACTGTGACTCTGAGTCATATTCCAAGAAAAAGCAGCTTTTTGATATCTTTTTTTCTTGTAACGATTTAGTATTTTACATTATATCTACACTTCGACATTTTTAAATTCGTCATTATTTTCCCGTTTTCGTCCTTACACTCACAATGGAACATGATGATCTCCACTGTTTGGGAGTGTGAGATTTTGATTCTGCCTTACGTTTATTTTCCTACTGTAAACTGCTAGCGATTCCTTTCAACCTCCCTCACTTAACTGCCAGAATGTCCTGAATGTCCTGAACGAGGGGAGGAGGGAGGTACTTAGAGGTAAACAATTAGCCTCAATTTACAAACTTGGTTTTCCCTGGGATAACTGCAAAGTTACACGTTCCTGGATGTAAACCTCTCATGACAGAATCCCCTCTACGAGCGGACTGATGACGTATGGCTATGACTAAAGATACAGAATAACAGAAGAGTTAAAACAGTATTTGCTAGGCAAAGTTCTGATCTTTTAAAAATATATGATACAGACTTTCATTAGAGAAACAAGAAAAAACATATTCCAAATTACCTTCCAAGCAGTTTGCCTGGATTAAGTCCCACAGACAAAGAAGCGGACCAAACACTCCTTCCGACTACCGTTTGCAGCCAGAGCCCGCGGCCCCCCCCGTGGGCGGGGCCAGGAGCGCCCGCGACCAAAAGGAGGGGGCGGGGGCGGGTCCAGGCTTCCAGGGGCGGGGCCGCGCGGGCGAGGTGCAGGCTGGGAAGCGGCGCCATATTGGCGTCGGCCGCGCTGTATTGTCATAAATAGAGCCGGTTATGTGGTGTTTTCACTACTCGGTTGGATGCCTCGGCCGTAGTGAGTGAGAAAGTGAGCGAGTAAGCGAGTTACAAGCGACCGGAGGAAAGTGGACAAGGAGAGAAGAGAAGAGCAAGAACGGAACTCCAGAGCGGGAGACACTCGCCGGTGGAGTAGACGCAGGAAGCGATGAAAGAAACGTCTGCGTAAGTGGTGGGGGGCGGTGGTTGAGGGTGAGGCGGTGAGGGGTGGGCTGAGGTGGTCGGCCCGGGACTCCGCTTCCGTGCTCTGTCCGGAGCTCGCCTGAGTGGTCCCTTTCCCCGCTCCGGTCGGCTGGGCAAGGGTACCTCCCCTACACCCAGCGGCTCACCTGGCTACCCCCTGCACAGTCGGGGACTCCAGGAGTCGCCATCTGCCTTCGCTGTCCCGCATCCGAGGACGCCCCTAGACAAGGATGCGGCGGGAGAGTGGCGAGTGTGTCGGGGAGGAGAAATTGTCGGTCACTCTCCTGCCCCCGGCACTGTCTGAACCGGTCTCTTCTCCTGCCTGCATTGGCGCAAATACCATCCCCCTACTTCCCCCTCCTCCCTTCCGGACCCGCTGTCTCCAGGTCCTCAGGAGGGAATGACCTATCCCAGCTCGTTTCTCTTTCATAAAGGCTGTGGTCTTTTCGCCCTCCCCAGCCCTTCCCACCCACCCGTAACATACCTACGGGTCCTGCTCACACTCTGATAAGTCACAGACGGTTTCCGTGCTTGGCGGAAGATTTTGTTGTACCTTGTTACATTTCAGGTTATTAGGAAAACATGGGAAACATGCAAAGAATAACATAAGCATCATTTGTGTAGACAACATCTGTCTCTCCTAGAGCATAACGGGGGGTGTGTGTGTGTATGTAGACACGTATCTTTATTTAAAAGAAATCAGTCCAAATACACCAGAAGGATTCTCCCACTTCCTAATGTTGTCACATTCGCCTCTCCCCTGAGTTCCCCACAGTCCTGAATCGGATGGTTATTGCTGCATGTTTTTTTAATGCTATTACTACATACTATGTATATGTCCATAATAACTGGCACTGTTTTTGAGCTTTATGTAACCAGTGTCACACTTGTCATTCTGCAGCTTCATTAGAGCAGTGTAGTATCTTTGAGCTTTGTCCATGTTAATATTTTTAACTCTAGTTATTAAATCATATTAACTACTGTATTGTATTCCATTGTAGGGATACACCCTAATAGAGTTCTTTTCCCGTTAGCGACTGTTTTAGGTGGTTTCTAGTTTTTAATGTTACACTGTGTCAGTGAATGTTGTACATGTCTTCTTGTGCACTTGTACTAGAATATCTCTAGCATGTTTACCTGTAAGTGAAATTTATGGATTGAAGGGAATGTGGAATTCTGTTGCTTGCTTTTTTTTTCCCCCCTGTCCAGAGGATGGAGGTTCAGAAACATAGACTGGGAATTTCAGTGCTAGTAGGAACTTAAATAGCTAACTTTTCCAGCATACATATAAAAAAGTGGGAGCCCTGGTTATGATTAGTGTCAGAACTGAATTGCTTCTGGAAGGGAGAATGGAATGGTGGAAAGATTTTGGGTTTTGGAGTTCAGATTTTGACTCCTGTCTTTTTGGATGTTGGGTACTACCTGTAAAGTGGCACTCAGGGTTATTGTTAAGGTTAATTGAATGATGGTATATAATTAGTCTCTTCTATCCGTTTACCATACACATATAAACACACACAAACTGTACCAAAACACCTCTCTAGCTGTCTTAGAGGTAAAAGAGCTAAATCTTTTAAAAAGAAATTATAGCGTGAAATAACTAATTGAAATTTTGTTTATTCTGCAACAAAATAAATACCAGAAATTAAAGTCATTAGTATTGACATTTCCCTTTTGTTTCTGAGCCATTTCAGAAGGTATATAGACTATTTTATCTTTCATTTGATTCTCCCTATCTAAAGAAAATTAAACCAAAGAACATGTAATAAGCCAATGTTTTGACCAGTTAAAATTCAAAAACAGTCATTATTGTATTTTTGTGTGTTATTGTTTGCAGGACTAATTTATTCATTTAAAAGATTGTTCTTTGAGATTACATCCTTACTATAGGTGTTAATGGTCGTTCATGAAAGGGTTAGTTGGTGATTGTATTGTTTGTTTCTGCTTTACTTTTTTAACATAATTAAAAGTTTTATCAACCCATGTTGGTCCCAAATTTTATTTCGAAATTATTAGTCTGTATAAATTCAAAACCTCACATATTCTGTTGTGCTATACTCAAGACTATAATTTCCTGATGGCTAGTATCTTTTCAAGGGTAACTTATGTCCTGTAAAGGGTTGCCATTTAGCATAAAGAATTTGATAGTTATTCAATGGGAAAATGGCCTAGGTACCAGTCTAAAAGAAGGAACAATTAACTAGAGTCACAAAATGTTAGAACTGTAAACTCTGAATCAAGCAAAGGATGTTAATTTAGGTATCTCAAAGACAAACCTAGTTGTGATTTCTTTTTAAAGAATATTTCACAAGAACCTTCTAATGGGATGTTTTTATTTCTTTCCTCAAGGGGGGAAAAACATTGTTTTTACTTAGAGTTTTCTTCAAGTGACTGACTGCTTTTCAGAGATTGAATCTAGATGATACTTGACTTAAGTCTATAGGGCATAGTGGAGGTGGCCCTGGCCCAGCTACCATTCAGGCTCTTTGCATGTGGCTGAGTGGTGTTGGCACAGTTGCCTCAATGCCAACATATGCTGCTTTTGGCTTGAAAACACATAACCATGAAAGCTAGAGACAGTATGAATAGCCTTTCATCAATATAAACACAAAATAACCCTTCTTTCCTTTTAAAAAAAAGCACCTGCTCTGACTGTTAGTACTAATAAGTAAACTTTTAAGGTAGCTAAATTAATGAGTGGATTGAGAGTTTCAGTGTATCAGCATGATATGATACTTTAAATTTTTTTCTGCTCTTTCATTTTCTTGAACAGAAACACTGTGCTGGACAGCCAGCGTCAACAAAAGCATTATGGAATCACCTCTCCAATTAGCTTGGCATGTCCTAAAGAAATTGATCACATTTACACACAGAAATTAATTGATGCCATGAAACCATTTGGAGTATTTGAAGATGAGGAAGAATTGAACCATAGGTATGTCACTTAAAAATGCAAAATATTTTACAGTACGTTGTTTAATCATTAATTTTACAAACATATATCAAGTAGCTACTGTGTCCCTGCCTAGGAGTTTAAAAGGACAAAATGAAGAGAAATCCTGACCCTCCTAGGGCTTAAATTTTATAAGTGGAGGTTAGGGAAGGAGACTAACAATTAGACAAATAAGTAAAATAAATACATGTTGCATGTGATGAATGTTGCTGAGAAAAGAGTGGTGCTGAGAAAAATAAAGCTGGAAGGGAGGTTGTCAGTGAAGGTTTCATTGACAACTCAGGGAAAATTAGAAGGTAAGGGATGGAATTATGTGGATAGTTGAGGAAAGAGTATTCTAGGCAGAAGGCCTGAGGTGGGAATATACCTGCTTTGTTTAAGGAATATATAGTAAGGTAGCCTGGGTGTGTGAAGCAGGATAAGTAAGCAGGAGAATATGGGCTTAAAGAAAGTGAGGTGGAAAGATGTTTGGAGGGTAAGGTAACTTAGGACATTGTAAGCCTTTAAAGAAGTTTTGGCTTTTATTCATGTTTTAACAGTCTCTCTGTCTCCTATACTGAAAATAGTTTGAAGAGGGATCAAGTCTGAACTCGGGGATCTAGGTAGAAGGATATTCTAATAATCCAGGGAGGAAATGATGGTGGTTGGAACTAGGGGGATGGCAGTGGCCGTGATAAGAAGTAGTAGAATTTTGGACATGTTTTCAAGGTAGGGTTGTGGACTCTGGAATGTGAGAGAGAGAAAGAAGGAGAGGGGATCAACGATGATACCAAGGGTTTTGGTCTCAGCACCTCAAAGGATGGAATTTCATCACCTGGGGAAGGCTGAGGGAGAAGCGAGTTTAGACAGATCCAGGAATTCAGTTTTTTATGTTAACTTTGAGACACTTAAACTCTACTTCTTTTTTTAATGTGGATTTGGATATGCCATTGAGTGCAAATTTGTTTTACTATCAAATTACTTTTATTAAGGATATTATTTCATAAAAATTAGCCAGTAATTAATTTACCCATTTTAATTATACAAAGATCTATGGCTTTCAATGAGGGAATGCAATTGAATTGATTATTACCACACTGAATTGATTTTATTCCATAGTAAGACTCAAAAAGTTGACAACTCATTTGGCCTTTGCCACCTTATTGAAGGTAATTTTGACTTTATTAGGCTTTTTGAATTTTGAAAATAGCTCAAAGACCAAAATACTATTATCACATTTATCGTCTCTTTGGAACTCTTAGGGACCTAAGAATGCCAAAGAGATCTGCCATGTATCAACAGATGTGATCGCATTAACATGTGTATAATATGCTTTTACCCTAACAACAACACAAAGGTACTGCCTATATGTTTAATTACTTTTTTTAAAGTATTGTTTGTTTGTTTGTTTGTTTGTTTTAATCTAAAGCATGGTATTTTTTATTATAGGCTGGTTGTTCTTGGTAAATTGAACAATTTAGTAAAAGAATGGATTTCCGATGTTAGTGAGAGTAAGGTAAGACTTCACACTACAATGAATTCGTAGTTTCATTACATCCTGATCTTTAGTCCTGGTAATAAGATGCAGGAGTTGAGAATAATCTTAAATACATTAAAACTGGCTCTTGGTTATACTTGGTAATAAATTGGTTTAGAGTTTAGACTGCTAAGTCTGTTAAAACAATGAGGATTTACCTCAGAGGTAACCAATATCTAGCTGAAATTTCACATAAATGTTTTATAGGACTCACAGTAGTGGACCACAATGTAAATATCAAGAGATTTTACTTAAAAAGCCAGATTTCAGACTTCTTGTGAAATTCCTGGTCTGGCAATACTAGGCCTGCCTTTGTGGAAGGCAGGAAGAGACTTAAATGGAATCTGTCTCCTGTCCTCCAGGGATGCCTTGCAGCTTCCACTGCTCCCTGCCCTCTCTGAAGCAGCAGCTGTAATTTAGCAATCAGGTTCTGTGTTTCTTATGGGTACCCCTCTTTTGCATACCTGCTTGGCCCCTGAGACATAGGAGTTTGCAAACCCTAATTTATAATTATACAACTTTTTCTCCTATGGTAGCTTAACTATTTTTCTCCTAAAATTGATCACATTTTTCTTGCTTTCTTAGAGTATTTTTAATGTAATTGAATTTTCATTTTTCTGAGAATCATCACTATAAATATTATTTTACTGGCTGTACTAAAATGAGATAGGACATGTTCAGCTGAGTGATACTATTTTTCCCCTAAGAAGACTAAACTCTTATATTTTAGTTTTTTGTTTGTTTTTTTATAGTTTTCCCATCTTGCCCTTAACAGCCATCAGCTGTAAGTTAATGTCTCCTAGCAGTCAGTGCATTTCTCTGCAAACTCCCTTTCTAGTCTTTAATCTTCATGGGTTTAGAAATTACATAAACAACTGTTAGAATTCTTTTCTTTATAATTTTTATTATTTCTTTCTGTACCTATGGTACATATTAAAATTGGTTCTTTTAAACGAAACTGTGAATAAGGTTATGAGAGACTCTGCTAAGTCTGTAGTCACTGAGTTTAAATAAATTGTCTTTATGCTTTTTACTTTTGCTGTTATATGAATATTGGCTGATTTCTGAGCTCTCAGAAGGGTTAGCAATAGTTGAAATTTTCAGATAAGTTGAATTCCGATCAGGTTAAGTGCTGGTCATGAGTAATAAAAAAATTCGTGTTAGTTTCTCTGCTACTGGATGATCAACTCCTTAAGAAAAAGACCTGTCTTATTCACCTGCACAATCCCAAGACAGGGCTTAGGTATTAAGTAAGCATTAGGGAAACCTGTTGTCCCCCTCTAATCAGTCATAATTACGATGGGTGTGCAAACCAAACTATTTGGGTATTTGGGTACCCAATTACTTTGTAAAATCAGAGTAACAAGGTTCATAACTTCTTGTATATGGTCTTTATTCAACTACTGTGGCTGTGTAGAGGTCTTTGCTTCCATCCCCATTGAAGGATGTATTCAAGATAAGTCATGTTATTATTTGCAAAAAGAACTAGATTAATTTGTTGAGAGATGCACCTAGTTTTCTTACTGCATGGTTTCTTTGCACTTAAAAGAAAAATCCAGTAGAATTCTGTTCCAGAGTCAAAAGTTTTTTTATTTTTGTTTTTAATTAATAACATTGCATTTTATTCCATTTTAATTACTTTAGTGCTTTAATCTGCAAGAACCAGTAGCTGGTTTTTATTTAGTTTCTAGGCATAAAACCATTGTTAAAAACTTGAAACTTTGCCACACTTTGGCTTTTTTCTAAAGCTAAGTAAATAAAATATCTAATTTTAAAAAGTTTAAATTGGTTTTAACATCTTCCATTGAGTGAATAAGGTGATTGATTGGTCATTTTCTGTATAAGTTATAATTCCTTTTCATGTATGCATGTTTTAGTTTGTAAAATATCTGAAGGACTTGAGTTAGATCGAAGATCATTTGAATATTCTACACACAGTTGAGATATTTAAACTTTAAACAGTCAAGAACTACAAATCAGATCATTTTTAATCATTCTGTTCTTTTTTAAATGTTTTTATTTTTAACTTTTTTGTGTAAAGTATGTTTATTTACATTATCTCATTTGAAACAACAACCCTTTGAGAAGACTGAAGTTGTAAAGACCTATGCTCTGTTTTTCCTATCTCACAATATTTTTAAGGCTAATCCTGCATAATATAGTATAATTAAGAGCTAAATTTGATTCTACTATTCATCCTAGTTTAATAAAGAAACTGAAACTCAAAAAGGTTAAATCACTTTAAAAAGGAAGGAAATATGTAGGGAAATGTGGAGTAAACCTGTATTTTGAACAATAGACTTAAATGTTACATTTATTATTTCATTTAACGATTATAACAAGGCAAGAGGTTTCCAATCACCTATAACCTTTTGTTTGTCTACTGTTGCTTTTTCATCTGTTTCTGACTTGTTCTTTCCATGCTTGCTTCTAGTGATCCCCTATTCTCTCTCATTGGCTTCCATTGTATACCGAGTTCTGGGTTTCCAGTCTTGTTCCTGGATGTTTCTGCTCAAGTCTCCTTCATGAGCTTTTCTCACTTTTCCTGTTTTTCAAATGATACTACTCCCCTGGGTTTTATCCTTGGCTACCTTCTTTCTTGTGTATATCACCTCCTATTATTTCAGGGTTGGTTTCCAAAACAATATCTTTAAACCTGATTGCTTCCCAGAATTCATGCATGTGTATTCAACCACCTACAAGCTATCTTTTTTTTTTTTACTCATTTTTTGCATTTTTTTCCATTACCATTTATCTCCCTGTATCCCTTTACCCTACCCCCACTCCCATGATCACCACACTATTGTTCATATACAGAAGTCCTTTTTCCTTTTTGCTCCATCCCTTCATCCCCTACCCCACCCCCAACAAGAGCTGTCCATCCTGCTCTCTGTCTATGCATCTGTCTCTATTTTGCTTGTTCAGTTTGTTGGTTAGATTCCACATATGAGTGGAATCATGGTATTTGTTTTTCTCTGACTGGCTTATTTCACTTAGCATAATGTTCTTCAGGTCCATCCATGCTGTTACAGAGAGTAAAATTTTCTTTTTTACAGCCAAGGAGTATTTTTCTTTTGTTGCTGGCACTATTACAGATGTCCTCATTCCCCCCCCTCCTTTACCCTCTGTCACCCATCCCCAACCCTCCCTTTTTCCTCTGGCTGTCACTCCTTTTTCCTCTGGCTGTCTGGATGAATAGTAGAATGTCGATGCCTGTGAGTTATGCATATATGTTTTTTGGCTAATCCCTTCACTTTTTGTCATCTACTCCTCCTCCCCCTTCCCCTCTGACAGCTGTCAATCTGTTCCACGTTGTCCCAAATCAAATCATTTTAATAGGTTTGTGGCAAAAATATTTTACTCTGCAGTCGGTGTGTTACTTTCTCATAAATCATGCAAGAATCATATTCTTCCAAGTAGGAAGGTATGAAGGAGGAAGGTAAACTAAAAGGTCCTGGCTTTTGTATCCTTTGATTCATGTTAATCATCAATAAATTTACTGACTTTTCTGGCTATAAAATTATTTGTGATACTCTTGAAACAATATCCATTAAGCAGAGAAAATAACAAACAGTATCCTATTATACATATATTTTTATTCAAGTTAATTGTTGAATGTTACTCTTTGGAACTTGCACTGGGCATTGTGGGGAAATAAGAGAAGTTGGAGACAGTTCTCACCTTCCAGGGAATTTAAATATAGTTGAGATAAGACTTACACCTAGAAGAAGAAAGGTCACTAAATATAGTATAAAAGGTGTTAAAGATAATAGTAGAGGAATAACTGAGGGGAAATAAGGAGCTCATTATGGAGGGGAAGATAATTAGAGAAGGCTTCATAAAAGAGGTGGAACTTGAAGAGAACTTTGAAAAATTGATGGTATTGCGAGACCCAGAAAGGATGGGTAGCATTCAGGGCAGGGAAAATAGCAAATGCAAAGGGAAGGAGACCAGATTATGTGACATGTTGGCAGTTGGAGCTTCAGAAGGGAAAATCAGGAAACAGGGTGAGAAAGGTCCATAGGAACATAGTGTGAAAATCCTTAGGATCGGAGGATCCTTACCTCAGTAGTCTGGGGAGAATGCACTGGCCAATTTTGAGTAGCAGAGTTATAATAGAGTAATTTAAGAACATCAGTCAGTGAATTTTGTACAAACTGGAGTAAAAGAAAATAAAGACTACGGGCAAGAGGATAGTTTTCTGATACTATTAAATAGTCTAGAATTGGTGTGGTAGTTGAATAGAAAGCAGATGACATGAGAGATTTAAACTAAAAATTGTAAGCCAAGAAGAAGAAGCATGACTATAGGATGGGCAGAAAGGGAAATGAGGAATAGAAATAAAGAAATCAGGAGAGGTACCTGGTTTATAATAGAATATTTTGCTCATTTTAGGCATGGATATTGAATTGGATCAAGAAGGTCCAAGTGAAAAATATCTAATGGGCAGTTAGAATTGGCTCTAGAGAGAGGTGAAAAGTAGCATTATAATTTTAGTACAATTAAAAGGATGTTAAAAGTTGTTATGTTAGCTCTCATAAGGAAATCATGTCAAAATGACCTCCTTTCTTGCAGAAAGGTTGCTGAGCTAGAATTGAGAAATTGAGCATATCTGTCAAAAAAGCCAAAGGTTAGATGGGATTAGTCAAGAGTATGATAATGTAGAGAGCTGAAAGTGCACTCACTCATTTGGTAAAGTTCCTTGTGATTCTTGAAAGTGCTGGAATCAAAGACAGGCAGTTGGAGGTGACAAGTAGGGTCAAGTGATAAAAAGTGTTTTTCTGAAGGTAGAGATGTGTGTGTATGTAGTGGGCATGAATTTGTTTCGTCTTTCTTCTAGGGATACCCTTATTACTTTAAGCTGCAACCAAAAGACCTTTGAATAATTTTTACAGATCTCAGAAAGTTGACAAATACAACATATATCTGTAGCATTTAATTTTTCGCTAAATAATTTGAACAATTGAATGCCTTTTGTGTAATTTTATTTTAGAATCTCCCGCCTTCTGTTGTGGCTACTGTTGGTGGTAAAATTTTCACATTTGGTTCCTACAGGCTTGGAGTACACACCAAAGGTAACTGTTTTTCTATGTTCAGCTGATAAGTACTTTCACTGACATACTTTTATTTGTTCATAATTTAAAAATACAGAAGAAAAATTTCCCGTTATCCCACTATTCAGAGCTAATTATTGTTAAGATTTTTCTATATTCATTACATACTTCCTTGTACATATGTTTAGGTGTACTTAACAAAAATATAATACATAATGCAGTCTTCTTGATAAGAAATACTTCGATTTGCAGGAGCTGACATTGATGCACTTTGTGTAGCTCCAAGACATGTGGAAAGATCTGATTTTTTTCAGTCTTTTTTTGAAAAACTGAAACATCAAGATGGCATTAGAAATTTAAGAGTAAGTATCCTCTGGTATTTAATATTTTGAACTTGTTAACAAGTAGCTGTAAAAGCTAGGTCTTACGATTGTTGAAATATTTCTTAAGTTGCTATATCTTGTTAAAATAATGTATAAGGATTGAGACCATGGGCTTTATAGTTTTACAGATCTGGATTTGAATCTAGAAATCTACCACATATTACCTCTTAGATTTTTGGTCAAGTTACCTATTATCTCTGAGCTATCTTTGCTCACTTGCAAAATGGAGGTAGGGTAATAACATTTTTATAAGGCTTTTTTGAGGATTGATGAGATAATTTACACATAAAGTTCAATTAGTATTGAATAGTAACTCTTTATATGTGTATATCTAGCCATTCATTCAGCAAATAAAATTTCAGCACCAGTGATTCATCAGATACTGGCCTTAGTCCCACAAATACAGTGGTGAACATGACATAGTTTATGGGAGGGAGGGACTGAAGAACTAACTGAGTGAATACTTTTAATATAACCTGAGGTGCCAGGCTCAGATGAAATTCAAAGGATCTTTGTTATTTGGGTGTCTGGGAATGGAGAAGGAGATTAAAAATTTGTTAGGTTGGGGGATTAAGGAAGGCTCAGAAAGACATTCCTACTAAATCAAATCATATATTGACTATTTTTTTTTTTTTTGTAGATCAGTTATATGAGTTCTGATTTAATTTCTCACAGTAGCACTCTATGTAAACTATCATTACTCAACAAATAGTGAGTATTCAGGTGATAGCAGTTCTGCCTGCCAGTTTATAATGTATATTTTTAGGAGGAGAATAACTTAGATAACCACTATCATAAACATTTTGTGTATGTTAAATAACACAGTCACAAAATAGAAGTACTTACCTAGAATGTGAGATTAAGATCATTTTCACTTTTTCTGTTGTTAAAATACAGTTTAGGAGCAAAGATATTCATATTATTGGCAATTATGAAGGATGTAGAAAGGATTACACCTTATATATAAAATTGTTTTCTTCTTTTTTAGGCTGTAGAAGATGCCTTTGTACCTGTTATAAAATTTGAATTTGATGGAATTGAAGTAAGTATTTTTAATATTTTTTGGCTTTACAGTCAACTATTTAACCCATAAGGGATTTTTTTTTTTAGCTCTTTTTTTTAAAATTCAGACTCAGTTATTTTAAATAATCAAATAGCCTATAAATACTCCCTCACCTTCCTCTCTCCTGTATTTGTTGACTTCTCATCATGGAAAATGAACCAACTTCCATTTCTACCCCATTCCTCTCATTCCCTCAATCTCCTAACATACTTATATTATCATAATTTTGCTTGGAATAGTGTTTAGTGTTTATATTATTATGATCTTATAAATAATGTTTGAAACTGAGCACGAAGAATCTAGATCACCATTTTTTGTCATGTGGCATTTTGTTTTCTTGGAAGTTAATTGCTCTGTGATTTGTTTGCTTGGGCTTTAAACTTAAGACTAATTCAAAACCACCCTGTTCTTAGTTGTCTAAATCTCCTTTAAGTAGATTCAGATTTCTCAGGTATTCTGTAATCATTCCGAAAAAATATCTCAGTCTTCTCATCAGTTCCAGTCCACAATAACTATTCTCCTTGGCTAATGTGCTAATATACAGCTGTCATCCTGACATCTTTTTATTTTTATTTTTTCAGTATCATCCTGGGATTTCCCTTTGCCTCTCTCTAGGGTTTCTTTCTTGACTCTCATTTTAGTGGCACTCACCCACTAGCTTCCTGAGAAGGAGCACATGTTTTTGAGATCATGCATGTTTAAAATGTCTTTATTCTTTTCTTAAGCCAAATTGGTAGTTTGGCTGAGAATGGTATTCCACGTGGAAAATAATAGTTCTCAATTTTAAAGGTCTTGCTTCATTGTCTTCTAGTTTCCATGCTGTGTTGAGAAGTGTGATGCCATTTTGATTCTTCATCCTTTGTGATCTGTTTTGTCTTTTTGGACACTTACTTAGGATTTTTTTCCTAGACTTCACAGTTATAAAATTAATGGTAATATACATTAGCCTGTGTCTTTTCAGTCAAATATGCTAGGTATTCAGTAGTCCTCTTTCAACTTAGGAATTCCTGTTTTTCAGTTCTTAGAAGTTGTATTTACTTCTGTTGGATTTCCTACCTTTGTTTCCCCTCTCCTTTTTGGAGCTTCTAATATTTGTACATTGGACCTCCAGGATGCCCCCCTCCACCCCCTTTTTTTTTATTAATCTTTTCCCTTCCATTTACTGGCCCCATCTACTTTTTGTGGTTTTCTTATCTTCCAGACTTTCTATTTTTTTTCCATTTCTGCTGTCATATTTATAATTTCTAAGAATACTTTTTTATTCTCTAAATATTTCTTTTGATTTATGTATGGGTTTATTTACAGCTTTCTGTCCTTAGTTCTTGGCTATAATATTTTTTTATCTTTGCTTTCTTAGATCTACTGAGTCTGTTACCACTTGCCCATCTACTTTCCAGCTTTCGTAATTTTTGCTTTTGTCGTATTTTTCTTTGTCCTAGTGGATTATGTCTTGCTGGTATTTTAGAGGGGCCAAGAGGGAGTGAATGTAAATGTGTGTTGGATCTGCCATCTTTATCTAGAAATTCACTCATAAGGTTTTTAAATTTATTTTTTAATGCTTAACATATACGTTTAAACTAAAATGCTTTCCCTTAATTTGAAGATTTAATTGCCCTTCAAAACTTTTCGGTGATTTCCCATGCGAGATTGCATACATAGGCCTTTAGAAGTTTTGATAGAACTTCCAAAACTAGTAATTACAACTTTTTACATTTTTGAACTGGGAAAAGGGGGAGAATGGACTAGAAGGAGAAAAAATTAATATTTTGCTCTTTTTTTGCATCTTTCCAAAGATTGATCTAGTCTTTGCAAGACTGGCAATACAAACCATATCAGATAATTTAGATCTAAGAGACGACTCTCGACTGAGAAGCCTTGATATAAGGTGTATTCGCAGCTTAAATGGTAAGCTTCTAAAAAGAAATCTGAGCTACCTGCTTGAAAAAAGTTTAACAAATAGAAATCGTTTTGCAGAACTTTTAATGGACTTTTTAAGAGATACTCAATTTAAAAATGATAATGTCATTTTCTTTATACAGGTAATCTGATCACATTTAAGCATCTATAAAAAATTTGTTTGAATGTTGTTTATGTTTGTAGTAGTGGTTCTCAAACATACTGGTCTCAGGACGCCTTTACACTCTAAAAGTTTATTGTGGACCCTGGGTTATATCTAATGTTGACCATTTAACATGGCCAATATTTACTATATCAGAAATAAAAACTGAGAAAATTAGAAAATGTTTTTTAGTATTCATCTTAAGATAGTAACAATAGTAAATCCATTATAAGTGAATATAAATACATTTTTGTTTGAGCAGTGGCTTTTTTTGCATTTTTGCAAATTTTTGGTATTTGACTAATAGAAGGCAGCTAGATTTTTATATCTACCTTTACAGTCAATCTCTTACAATATTCTGTTTTGATTGAAGCATAGAAGGAGAACCTGGCTTCTTAAAGATATGTAATTGGAATAGGGAGGAGTATTTTAATAGACTTTTCAGATAACTGTGGATATTCTTTGATACTACACTACAACTTGACCAGTGACAGTTTTTCTTCTTTTCAGCTTTATTGAGGTCCATATATAGGCCATAAAATTTATCCAAAGGTGTACGATTTAGTAGTCTTTAGTTTATTTAGAGTTGTGCACAGCAGTTCAATTTTAGAACATTTTCATCATTCTCAAAAGATCCCTCATACCTATTTGCAGTCATTCCCCTTTTCAAACCCCTAGTCCCGGACAACCACTAATATATTTTCTATTTCTATATATTTGCCTTTTCTGAACATTTCATATAAATGATTTCATACAATATGTGGTCTTTTTTGTCTGGCTTTTTTCAATTAGCATAATGTTTGGTAAAGTTCATCTATGTTTGTAGCATCTCTCAGTAGCTTGTTCCTTTTTATTGCTGAGTAAAAATGATCTTTTTTTTTTAAAGGTTAGCTAGAGTATTGGACCTAAAATCATATCAATTAACTTTTTATATTCTTATTTCATTAAAAATCCATTGGTCTGTCTTATCCTTTGACTGGATTGTTTACCCGTGCATGATTTTATACTGTCAGGCTTTGATCATTTAGAAAATACTGGTTCACAAAGTTATTTGGCTCTTCTAAATGTTAATTCACATTTCATTATAAAATATCAAAAAAAATCACATTCATTAATATCATCACCAATTTTCATCAGAAGTTCTTTTTTTCCCATGTCAGTGAATTTAGAAAAGGCTTTAAGTATCAGGATGCTGTCAAGCTCACAATAGCAGATACTATCGTCCAAAATTCTACTTTTTACTTGGAAGCTCAAATTTATTATAGCCAACAAATTTTGTCATTTGTTTTCCTTATGCAAGACTCACTTTGTTCTGTTTTTAGAAAATATCTGCTACATATCTAAGTATGAATAACCATAGTTTGTCAATCATTATTTCAAGTAAAACTGGTATTTCTTGAAGGAAGCAGGTAGTTGAACTTACCTGAAACATGTTCATATATCCACCCAGTTTCTTTTCCTGTCTTCTAACTGCAAATGTGTGGCAATAAATATATATCATCTGCTTAGTACAATGTTGCCACAGCTTTGATTCACTGCTATGGTACCAGCAGTTTTACTCGCCAGTGCTTTTGCTGCACCATTAGTGCAAATGTTAACACAGTAAAACAGACAAAGCCTTAATGTAATTATAAAAGTACTGGGTTGGTCAAAAAAAGTTTTGTTTTTTCCCGTAAGATGGCTCTAGTAGCACTTAGAGGTCATTAATTTCATTTGAAACAATTCTGTTAGATTGTTTTGGGGCAACTGTCATATCAGTGTGCATTTAAAAAAAACTTAACAAATTTGTGAATTTTTGTGTAACCATTTTAATATTGAAGATGGAAGAAATACACAACATTTTCAGCATATTGTGTTTCATTATTTTTCTTTCTTTTTTTTGAAGATTATTTATTTACTTGTTTATTTTTAACAAGTAAATAAACAAGTGAGGGAGGGAGAAACAGAAACACCAATGTGTGGTTGCCTCTTGAGCGCCCCTTCCAGCCCTCACTGGGGACCTGGCCCGCAACCCGGGCATGTGCCCTGACTGGGGAACCAAACCAGTGACGCTGGAGTTCGCAAGCTGGCGCTCAGTCCATTGAACCACACCAGCCAGGGCTATGTTTTATTATTTCAAAAAAGGTAAAAACACAACGGAAACACAAACAAAGATTTGTGCAGCGTATAGAGAAGGTGCTGTGACTGATCGAACGTGTCAGAAGTGGTTTGTGAAGTTTCGTGCTAGAGGTTTCTCACTGGACAATGCTCCATGGTCAGGTAGATCAGTTGAAGTTGATAGGGATCAGATCGCAACATTAATTGAGAACAATCAGCATTCTACGATGCGGAAGATAGCTGACGTACTCAAAATATCCAAATCAATGAAGTTACTGGTGAAAATGAAAAACGTGTCTTTCATTTTATGGAAAAAAACTAAATGAACTTTTTGGCCAGCCCAGTAGATTTGACCTAACAGATTCCCAGGGATCCACTGACTACTTGAGAACTACTGGTTTATAGTATCTGTTGTTTAACTGAATCAATGTGTATTGCTGTCCTTCCAGAGTGTAACAGTAAATCACAGTGTTTGTGGGTAAGGTTTGCATTAAGGCAGTAACACTTTTACAACTTGGGGTCGTTTGATTAACAGTAAAGTCAAATGTGGAAGAAAGCTAAAAAGATAGTGAGACCCATCTCTTATTTTAGTATTAGATTGTTTTACCCATGTGCTTTTCAGTTCTTTAAAAGCAAAGTGATTTTTCATATATAAGTGCTAAATTTCGAGGACAGAAAACAAACCCTGACATTTTATTATTCTTGATATTTTTAGCATTTGAGAGTCTGGAGGTTAGAGAAGGCATTTGAATTAACTGTTTTTGTTGCATAATGAAAAGTACGTGCTTTATTTTTTTCAGGCTGTAGAGTTACTGATGAAATTTTGCATTTAGTGCCAAATAAAGAAACTTTTAGACTCACACTAAGAGCAGTCAAATTATGGGCAAAACGTAAGTATTCCAGCCATTTTATGTTTGAATTATAAAATCATAATTTTCAGATGCTAATGATAGACGCATATATGAAAACCCCTGAGTATATTGATACTGGGGAATTAAAGTCCAATAAGATTTGGAGAAGCTGTTGTTTCTTTTTCAGGTGCAATGGTTATGTGTGACTTTACCTCCTCCCTTGGGTGAAAACTGAAAAGCCCCCAACTTACCATCTTAGTTTCAGCCAGGCAGTAAGAATGAATTAGGACTTGAAGAGTGCAACCCTCCCTAGTCTTTGAGCTCTCTGTGGGCAGGACCATCTTATTTATCTTTGTCTCCCGATCACCAGCAAAGTTTAAACTAGATGTTTAATAAAATTATTAAATGAAGAGTCTACAGTGATACTTTTAACTTGTTTTTTACATTATAACACTTTTCTAATAAAACCTGGAACTACTGTAGTTGATATGTATAGGACATGGTTGATCGCCCAGTCCAGAGGTGGCACATTTGTATTATTTGTAACTACAGTTAAGTAGTACTCTACTTCTGGCACCAGGTTTTACATATTCTAAAACAGTGCTCTCCAGTAAAACTTTCTGTGATGATGGAAATGTTTCCTATCTGTGCCGTTCAATACGGTAACCATGTGGGTACCAAGCCCTTGAAACATGCAAGTGAGGAACTGAATTTTTTAATTTTATTTAATTTTAATTAATTTAAATTAAAAATTAAGTAACACCTAAGAGAAATGACACGTTCACACAAAAACTTAAATACAAATGTTCATAGCATCATTATTCATAATAGTCGAGAAGTAGAAACAACCATATGTTCATAAACAGATGAACAGAAGAACCAAAAGTGGTATATCCATAACATGAAGTATTATTAGGCAATAAAAAAGGAATGAAGTGTTGATACACGTTACAACATATATGAACGTTGAAACCATTATGTTGAATGAAAGAAGCCAGTCATAAAAGACCACATATTGTATAATTCCGCTTATATGAAATATCCAGAATAGGCAAATCTGTAGACACAAAGTATTACAGATTGCCTAGGTTTGGGAGGGTTGGTGGGGACATAAGAAGGCTGTGACTGTTAAAGGTTTCTTTTGGGCATGATGAAAATGTTCTAGAATTGATTGTAGTAATGGTTGCACAATTAAAAGCCATTGAATTTTATACTTGAAATGGATGAATCTAATGGTGTGTAAATGATTTCTCAATAAAAGCTGTTACCAAAAAAACAATGGCCATATGTAACTTGGGGCTACCATCACATTAGATAACTCACATCTACCAAGACCTTAAGTAAGCAGAATTTGTCCTTTGGCTCAGTTATCTTGTATAGTCAAGATAAAGTAATTTGCAGTGAAAGGATATCACAAACAATTTGTCTTTTGTTGCAGATTAAATACAATGTTTTGTTAATTCTTAGATGTATATTTTTCACAGTTAACATACCTGAAGTTGATACTTTGTATTTTTCTCTTGCTTGGTTAATGAGCTATAAAATCATGCTATATTAGATTGCTATAAGAAACAATCCTACAAGAAATGAGTAGTATCAGTGGTGTTCTGTGCTTTATGGAGAAGATCCAAATTATACAAAATACTAAAGTTAGTCCCCAACTTTATACTTCATTTTAAAATGCCCATGAATATGATTACTAATGAAGTGTTTATTCTTCCCTGCTTATACCCTCCAGATATCTTGCCTCCTTCTTTTCATTTCTTTCTCAACCATAAATATTGAAATGTGGGAGATTCCAGTGTTATGTCGGTGGAGCCCAGCTGGGCAGTCAGAACTTAGGCAGGGAATGGGAGTGTCTCTATTGGCGGGCAGAGTGGGGAGTAAGCTTATGGTTTATTAATAAGACTGTGGGCCTAGCATGAAGGTCTGCTTGTTGATTTTAGTGTTTCTGTACGGGAAAGGATTTCTAATCAACAGTCTTAGGAAGGAAGTAATCCTGTTCTTTACGACTGAATGACATGGATAGTGGGTCCAAACAATAATTAACAAATACATTAATTTTATAGGACGTGGTATTTATTCCAACATGCTTGGATTCCTTGGTGGTGTCTCTTGGGCAATGCTAGTTGCAAGAACTTGCCAATTATATCCAAATGCAGCAGCTTCTACTTTAGTTCATAAGTTCTTTTTAGTTTTTTCCAAGTGGTAAGTATTCATATGCATACTTTCACTATTTACTAACCTCTGCCTATATGTAAATTTGTTCGGAAATTTAAAAGCTATGCATAGACTTTTTCTTTTGTCTTAATCCTCTTTTAAATTAGAAGTGTAAGCCCTGGCTGGTGTGGCTCAGTGGATTGTCAGCCTGTGAACCAGAAGGTCACCGATTCAGTTCCCAGTCAGGGCACATGCCTAGGTTCAGGGCCAGGTCTCCAGTTGGGGGCACGCGAGAGGCAACTGACGGATATTTCTTGCCCTCTCTTTCTTCCTCCCTTCCCTTCTCTAAAAATAAATAAATAAATAAATAAATCTTAAAAAATTTAAAAACATCAAATTTGAGGCAACGGTGGGACACCAGATGGTATTTTCCAGAGGTCTGCAAGTGCACACCTTTAGCTTGAAAGAATGGTCACAATACTGGCCAATTGCTCGCTGCGTCAGGGTGGTTTAAGATCTCCTCATACCTAAAATGGAGGTGATAATCGTAGCTATTGCACGGATTTTTTAGGAGTATTTTCAGTAAATACTAGCTGTTGCTGTTTATTATCAGCTAAATCTGTGAAAGTAAATGAAAAAGAAGGGAAAAATTCAGATTTAAATTAGATGTAGCTAATGGACAAAGCAGTATTTGCCCTTTCAGAGAACACTGCTTTAAAATAAGCAGCCTTTACCTTTGTGTACTTTCTTTCCTTTCCCATTTTTTAAATACCAAATACCCAGAACATTTGTTGTTTGAAAGTTGAAACAAAGTCTAGTGATTTCAACATTTTGTGTAGTTGCTGAAGTGAGGTCCTATGTGGGTTAATTTTCTTATTCATGTTAGGGAATGGCCAAATCCTGTGCTGCTGAAGCAACCAGAAGAAAGCAATTTGAATTTGCCTGTTTGGGATCCTAGGGTATGTGACTTACTATAAATTTTCATTAAATCTTTTATGAAAAGGACAATTTTCTAAATTACAATCTAAAGGTAATTCCTCTTGTGTGCTCATCTTCTATTTAACTATAGTCCTTTCTCTTCCTCTGCTGGGTATTTGGTGCAGTTGTGTTTCTCCAATGATAATCCAAATGTTATGTCATTAAAAGTCACCCATATAAAACTAGATGAGTGGGTGTAGCAACCAAAATGTCATAATCCATTGTTAAAAACTGCCTTACAAATAATTAGTTTCGATCAGTAAAGCACTGAAGTATATAAAAGGTTCGCTTTGCAATGCAATTTAAAGCAGATTCATTGTCCCAAGATAGCATAACTCTCACTCACCTCACATTTTAATTTGCTTTTAGAGTAAGTGCTCCTTTCTCTGAGTAACAGGGGAAGTCATCCATTGAGTAGGTGCAGAAAGAGCATTGAGAACCATTGGACCAGATAATGCTTTTTGCAGCTATGATACTATATTTCCTTGTTCTAAAAGACCATTGTTTATAAGATGCACCATCAATTTAACAGCTTTTCAGGGGGAAAAATAAACTTCTGCAGAGTTTCCTTTGACTGTCAATCAGTTTCCTTTGACCTGACTTCAGAAATAAATGTAGTTGGGCAGTAGAAATGTACCTCTTAGAAATGAGGAAACGTAGTATTAAATTTATATTTCATATTCTTCAGACTTTTGGGGAAATGAAGTAGGAGAATAGATCAGTTATTCTGCTTCTAATTTCACAGGTAAATCCATCAGATAGGTATCATCTCATGCCCATAATCACCCCTGCCTACCCACAACAGAATTCTACGTATAATGTGTCCACATCAACTCGAACAGTAATGGTAGAAGAATTTAAACAAGGTAAACCTATTGGCCCTATTGCCTTTTACATATTCCCATGTTTTGGTTGACAACAATTTAATTCTGTATTGCAGTTAATGTCTATTATTTCTTAAATTTCTTTGAAGTGTATATTTTTTTTCCCAGTAATTGGTTTTCCAGAATATGTGATAATAGTAAGGCCAAAAATGGAGCCAACCCAATCTGGTTGAAATTGATATTTGTGTTCTGAGGAAGAACATAGTAAATGTACATTATCTTTATTCAAGAATATGGTGGGGTTAGAGGTTTGCGGGTAGGATAATACAGTAACATAGAAACTGATAATATGATGGTCAGTGTTTAAAATCAGTCTCTCAGTGTGTCTCTCTCTTTTTAAACTTAGGTCTCGCAGTCACAGGTGAAATTCTTCAAGGGAAATCAGATTGGTCCAAACTACTTGAGCCACCAAATTTTTTTCAAAAGTATAGGTATTTGAAATTTTTCATTTTGTGTGTGTGTGTATGTATGTATGTAAAGAAGAATATTAAACTCAGGAAGTTAATATATGATAGACGATAGTCCTCACTTATATTTCAAATAAGGTAGAGAATAGGTTAACAGAAATCTAAATGACGAGAGAGTTTCTATATTGTAGTATTATATAACCCAATGTTAATATAGCAGTTTTTTGGTTTTTGTTTTTAGTTTTGAATTATTTTTTAATTGCAGGATCTGGAATTAATTTTATAAAAATTAGAATGTTTTGATTTTCATAAATTGTGTGCCTGCATTAGTGCTTTTTGTTCATTGGGAGAGAAAAGGAAAAATTAATGATAGAAGAGCAGACACTAACGATGTTTATGGCTTTTTTTCCCCTGATTGTTGCTGAAAATTCTTCATAGACATTATATAGTACTGACTGCCAGTGCGTCAACAGAAGAAAACCATCTAGAGTGGTAAGAGTTGTATTTCAATGTCTTTACCTACTATATGGCAATAACATTTTTGTGGTGCTTTACCATTCATTTATAAAACAGTTTCTCTCTTTTCAAAATTATTAAATCTTATTGATGACGGTTGTACATGACCACGGCACAGTAGTACCTAAGAAATGCCATCAAATTAATGTTTCAGAGTCAGAAGCGACAGAAGATAATATGTGAAGAGATCTTTGCCTTTCGTCATTTCTCAAAGTCAGGGTTTTATTTTCAACAATTGATTTTCTGTTGTTTTTTTAAAAATTTTATTTCTTTAGTTTTAGAGAGAGGGGGGAGGGAGAGAGGGAGAGATACATCACTGTGTGGTTGCTTCTCGCATGCCCCCCTACTGGGTACCTGGTCCACAACCCAGGCATGTGCCCTGACTGGGAATCAAATGGGCGCGCTGGCTGGTTTGCAGGCCGGCACTTAATCCACTGGGCCACACCAGCCAGGGTGTCAACAGTTGATTTTCTTAATGATGCCTTTTTGTCATCTTATTTAATTCATTTTTAGAGAGAGGGAAGGACAGGGAGAGAGAAACATCACTGTGAGAGAGAAAAATCGATCAGTTGGTTGCCTCTTGCAATCCACCCCCGACTGGGGACTTGGCCCACAACCCAGGCATGTGCCCAGGTAACCAGATAGGCAGCCTTTCCGGTTCTCAGGCTGATGCTTAATCCACTGAGCCACGCCAGCCAGGGCTCAAAGTCAGTTTTAGGCAAAATTGTGAGCAGCTTAAATGATTCTGATAGCTAACCTCTTACTGAGTTTTTCGTCTTTGCCTTTATGTTTTCCCCATCAAAACTAGAAGGAAGAGACATTTTATGTATTATTTTTATTTATTTTGTAAACCTTTTTTAAAATTTATGTATAGAGAGACAGAAATGGAGGGAGAAAAGAGAGGGAAAGAAACATCGATGTATGAGAGATACATCGACCAGTTGCCTCTCACACGCACTCAGCCAGGGACCTGGCCAGCAACCCAGGCATATGCCCTGATAGGGAATCAAACCGATGACCTTTCAGTTTGGCCAGCATTCAGTCCACTGAGCCACACCAGCCAGGGTTTATGTATTCTTTTAATTTAGGAGAGATAGTGGCATGAAAGGTTTCAGAATTTTAAGCTTCTTTCAACAAGAGAGGAGATATTTTGGTCAAGGAGCAGTGCATTCTTTCTAGTGCATGTAAGTATATTTCCTTTCCCTCTGGTGTATTGAAGCCGTAACTCCACCAAGCAGAGGCTGTTAGGCCATCAGAGAGGATTGTGCTTTCCTCAAGTCTTGACTCTGGAAAAGGAGAACAGAACAATACTGTCTTTTGCTTCAAGGGTTTAATGCTTATTTCATTGATAATTAAAGGGACCCTGAAAATAAACCTTTCATTAAAACAGAGTGTTTCATTTGTCTAGATCAGAGGTAAGGAAACTATGATCTGGGCCAAGTCCAGTTTGCTCATTTTATACGTACAGTTTTATTGGAACATAGCCACACCAATGATACATATATTGTCTGTGGCTGCTTTCCTGCTACCAGGGCAGAGTCATACAGTTGCAACAGAAACAGAATGGCCCACGGAGCCCAAAACATTTATTATCTGGCCCTCTACAGAGAAAGTTTGCCAGTCTGTCATTTAGAATACTCTGAGGAATAATTCAGTGTTCTATATATCTGCTGTTGAAGCACACACAGTTATATATAATGTGTAAGCTTTTATAATAATGTGTAGTGCTTTAAAAATGTTCTTTTAGGTATTCTTTCTAATTAAAAAATCATTAATATGATAGGTGACCACAGTCACATTTTTTAAGTGAGGTGGAAAAGTTGCAGAAATCTGATGTAACTTTTGATATTTTAGTAGTATCTGATTTTAGTGACTTTTTAAATGCAATATCTAATATCATTTTGTGAAAATAAGAGCATGTGTATTTCATAAATTAAGTGCCAGGTATTAGCTTTGGGGGTCACATTATTTAAGCATATCTTAGCCTTAGGGTTTAGACATAAAATTTGAAAGTGGAAAAAGATTTAGAGACAGATAAACCATGTTCAAATTATGACTATTTTATGGTCTTTACAGGCATGTATTTTAGATCAGGGATATATTAAATAGGTCCGTTCTTTTTAAAAAGGGAGGGGGAAGAAACTCACTAACTAGTTATTTACTTGAATGGTATTTTAAAGAGTCACTAAATATATGGGACTGAATTTTTTAAATGAATATGTAAAGCATCATAGCTGACATGCTGTTTGGTTTACTTGGATATAGCTTCCAAATTTAATATGGAAAAATCTTGTCTGTTGTTTTGTTTTAGGGTTGGATTGGTAGAATCTAAAATCCGTGTACTTGTTGGAAACTTGGAACGGAATGAATTTATTACTCTTGCACATGTAAACCCCCAGTCATTCCCAGGAAATAAGGAACATTATAAAGAGTGAGTTAATTACTTTTTAATATTATATTTGTTTAATAATGTTATTTGATATATGCATTGTTTAAGATCAGTTATGAGACTGTTGTTTAACAGGCATTGGTGGGGATGATACATAATGTTTTTGAGTAGTCATGCATTAAAACAAAGTACATGCTATGTTGGTAGCCCACAGACCCCAGCCAAAACTCCATCACAGTATTTGGAGCATTTTAAAGTATTTATTCAGCAAGTCCTTTTCAAAACCATTTAATTTTCTTTATAACAACACAGTATAACTTACCAGTTTCCTTGGTGTCAGTTTTCAGAATTTGGCCAAACCATTGAAATTTATGTTTATGCTTCCATAAAGACCAAGTTTTAATTATCACATAGCATCCGTAAAATTGTAAAAAAGGAAATTAATGGAAATTCTTAAATTTTATTTTATAGCAATAATTATGTATCAATGTGGTTCCTTGGAATAATTTTTCGAAGAGTAGAAAATGCAGAAAGTGTTAACATAGACTTGACATATGATATACAGTCATTTACTGATACAGGTAAGACCTTATCCTCATAGAGCTGTGGTTCTCAGCCTTGGCTGTAATGCAGTATTATCTGCCTTGGTTCTGTATGGCTATATTTTTAAAGTTCTATAGTTGGTTAAGTGAATGTGGCACATCCATATTATGAAAATCTATGCTGCTATTAAAGGCATGATGAAATAATTTCCATGATATATTTAGGGGGGAAAATTGCAGAATAGTGTGTATAAGTGCTCTACTATTTATGTAAGTAAAAAATATATGCATGTTTGCTCACAAATAGAATATGAGGTCTGTCCAGATGTTATCCAGTCATGTAATGTGAAAAATAAAGACATTTATTGAAGAAGATACAAGGTACAGGAAACATTGTACATAGCACATTGATGCCTCAGTCCCCTTCAAAGTAGGCACACTTTGGTACCTCACACCGTCCTCCCAGTCTCCATCAGCTGCCCCATCATATTTTCCTGAATCTCATTGATGGTCTGAAATCTCTTCCCTTTCAAAAGTGATTTTAGTTTTGGGAAAAGTCAGAAGTCACAGGGCACTGAGTCTGGGCTATAGTTGGGGCTGAGTCACCTGGGTGAATTGATGCTTCACCAAAAAACTCTTGCATGAGACATGATGTGTGAGTGGGCACATTGTTGTGATGAAGCTGCCAATCACCAGTTGTTGCCCATAGCTGCAGCCTTCTGAATCATCTAAATAGTTTCCACAGAGGAATGTTGAAGCTTAATGTAAAATTTGATGCAGACTCGTTGCTCTATTCGCTCATTTTGAATGGGACGGCCACACAGTACACATGCTCACTCAGTGACACCTACTGCCCCCACTGACTAGTACAGTGAAGTTGTCATTGTACGTGCATGCGCATGCCAGTCCATTTTCCTTGACTGCCAGGTTACATCCATGTCACGCAAACCATTCTTGTTATATTAACAATGGCTGGAGTTTGTCCGTACAGACCCCCATGTATTTCTGAAAGGATATAGTTTTTAAAAAAAGAAACTAGGAGAACTGGTTGCTTCTAGGTCAAGGAACCAGGTGTATTCAGGGAACAGAATTTGTTTCTCATGAAAGTGCAGATTCCTCTGCATCACGTTAGTACTACTGAATCACACTGTAGGAGTGGAGCCAGAGAATCTGCAAGTTGAACAAGTACTCCTAGTGATTCTTTTATCAGCACTCTGGAATGAAAATGTACATATAAATTTTTCCGTTATAATTTGGCCTCAATTTTCAAAAAAGAGGAGGCTGTGAAACTGTTTATTATAAATGTATAAATGTTCTCAAGGTAGAGATACTGAGACCCCAAGAGATTAAATAATTTACCACATTTCACAGTTGTTGCTAAGCCTTCCATCCCTGTCTTCAATAAGCTTATAATCTAATTGAGTATTCACAGTTAACATACATCAAATAATTTATGAGGTAGTTAATAAAACTGATTTTCTTGTAAAGTATGAAAAGGACTAGGATGGGAATCTAGGGCTGTGTTTATTTCAGTCCCACAAAGGCGTCCAGAGCTACTGAGCCTCCTTTCCCCACCTGTACAGTAAGGCTGTCCTCCCAGATCGTTTCCAGCATCTAACATTCTGTGAATGGTGTACTAAAAGAAGCTTTATGGAGGGGGAGAAGTTGAACTGCATCTTGGGATATGTGGTATAAACATGAGCTTAGACATGGGCAAATTATTTGAGGAGATTTTCTTTTGGGAAAATAGCAGAAAACAAGATTTGGATAAAACCTTTTTTTCATACATTTATATTGTTAATGAGATTTGATTAGAGGAAAGTGTTAGAAATTAGACATGAGAAAACGTAGTCAGTACCTAAATAGAACTGTGACCTGGTGAAAATGTTTTAGAAATATTTGTTCTGTATGATGGATTGTGTGTGTGTGTGTGTAGTGATGGGGAGTATGCATTTCAGAAAAAGAAAACAGAGCCCTTGATTCGGAAAGAAGTTTCCATTTAACATATTGACATTGTTACAGTGTACAGACAGGCAAACAATATAAACATGCTAAAGGAGGGAATGAAAATTGAAGCAACTCATGTTAAAAAAAAACAACTTCATCACTATCTTCCAGCAGAGATTCTTCAAAAGAAGAAAAAGGTGAGTTTGTAATCTTAACTTTCTAGTCTGTTTCCCTGGACCAAATTTACATTCTTCCGGCTCCCAAACCTGTTGAGAAGAAAGAGGGACAATACAGACAATTTAATTGAAGACCAAAATCTCACCTTCAGTAATCACAAAAGATAGTTTATTTTATATGTACTTCAGAATTGAAAAGCCATTGTTCTCATTTGCTTTTCGAAATCCTAAAAGCTTTCCCCTTTTCAGCAAAGTCTTTCTGATGTCAGTCGAAGTTCAAGTGGACCTCAGTCCAAAAGATCATCTTTGGATAGCAATTGTTTGGATAGCTCCAGAGACACTGATAATGGAACACCTTTTAATTCCCCAGTATCTACAAACAAACCTTCCAAGCCTGATATTTCTCCTTCAGGAGAAACAGAAAGGTCTGTATTTCAAAATTGTCCTTTCAGCCTTCTTTATTTAAGGATAATATAAACTTTTCTGTACTTTGCTAAATACCTTTATAATTGTTAAATAATTTAATTTTACCAGTTGCTAGTCAGTTCAGAAATAGTGCACTATTTTTGGTAATCCTGTGGGACATGGTATAGGTTTATGAATATGTAGGATTAGATTAGTGCACAGAAATGCACGTTTTCTGTTTTATTTTTTTTCTTTAATTCTCATTGGGTTCTCTGCCCTTTTCTCCTCTTTTCTTTTTTTTCAGTGAAATAGTAAAGTAGGAATGCTTGAAAGAAGTAATGCTATATTTTAAAAGTGCTTTATATAAGAGTTTAATCATTTAATGATAATAATTTAACACTTTTAGTAGGAATAATGCTGAGCCTGCTGCTGTAATTGTGGAAAAGCCACTGAGTGTTCCACCAGCCCAAGGACTATCTATTCCAGTCATTGGTGCAAGTAGGTATCTACTCTTTTGTTAGTGATGATTCTACTACATATATATTTAATTACTAAAATCTTTCCTTTTTCCTTTTCAGAAGTTGACTCTGTAGTAAAAACTGTATCACCCCCAGCCGTGTGCACCATTCCTACTGTAGTAGGACGAAATGTTATTCCTAGGATCACAACACCCCACAACCCTGTCCAGGGACAGCCACATCTAAATGGAATGTCAAATATAGCTAAGAATGTTGCACCCAAGAGATCCCATTCCCCACCTATAGACGGGTCTTCAAAGAGGTTGAAAGATGTAGAAAAGGTAAAGTTACAATTTTAGTTGTGATTCATTAGTTGAGTTTTTAAAAGTTAACTTTAAAAAAGTACTGAAGAAACTCACAATTCTCCATAGCTATCTTAGTGTTGTGTTAGGATTTGACTGTTTAAAAAGAGTATTTACCCTAACCCTAAAGGAACAGTTATAATTGTTTATCCTAAATTCAAATTATTAATGTGTCTGAAGACTTCAGTGATTAATGTAAGTTTCTCTTTGACTTACACAGAAGTCATTATTAGTAAGTCATATTTGTGTTATAACATTTATCTCCCCTGCCTCCAGCAGAGGGTGGTAAAACTGTTTTTGTTTGTTATAAACTGAATTGTTTTAACCAAAAGATCAAACTGTAGAAATTGAGGGTGGTTGTTGAATTCAATCTAATACAAATTCTCTTCTATAATCAACCCCTGTTTGTAAGTAGTTTTTTCTTTTTTCTATTTTTTTTTTTTGACACTATTACAGATGTAATAATACACCCCCACCCCTGCCTTTACTACAGTGTTGTGTGTGCCCATGGGCTATGCATATATGCATGTATATTCTTTGGCTAATCTCTCCCAGTTCTCCCCACCCCCCTCCCCTCTGTTTGTAAGTAGTTTTGATGATAGCTTAATCACCAATTAGTTTCTCAGTTTATATCGATTTTGTGTTATTGTAGGTAATAATAGCAACCATTTTAATGTTTATATTTTAGTTTATTCGACTTGAATCAAAGTTTAAGGAATCGCGTGCTGCTGAAAACAGAAAAAGAAAATCAGTGGTAAATATATTAATAGTGTGCTTCAAAATACTACTTTTAATGAATCATGTATCAGGAAAAGTACTATATTTGAAAGTGGATCAGATCAGATCTGTCTGTAAAGTTTTGTTATTTTATATAGAAATAAGCATTTGCATATATGAGAGAAAATTTTACACTTTTATATAACTCTTCTGTTTTTAGGATGCCATTGGGGGAGAATGTATGCCGATACCAACTATTGATACATCACGCAAAAAGGTAATAGATAGTCTTATTTTTAGGTAATATACATAGGTTAAAATGCATAATTAATGTTCAGATCAAAAAGCTTATTAGGAGCCTATCACTGGGTGAAGGAACAGGGCAGTTAAGATTTTGAACCTATCCTCGAAGACCAGCACTACAGTTGAGAATTAGGAATGGAAATAGCAAACAAAGGTACAAGGTATATGATCCTAAATATATGTGCTTGAAAAGTCTAGAAAGACAGAACAGTTTAAGACTTCATGTTTTATTCAGATTATGTTCAGCCTTTGTTTTTTACTCATCTTTAAAGAAGCAGCGTAGTGCCCAGCAGTGTAATTTCTTACCAACACTTGATAGTGTATCTTTTGCTGTGCATCACTGCTTACTGTCTAAATTTAGGTTTGATAGTTAGGAACCATATTTATTAACATGTTGAAGGAACCAAATGTACCAGTGTATATACGAAATACTTTAAAACATTAACTAAAGAGCCTACAAACCTCAATTTAAAAATGTATTTTTCAAAGAATTACCACTGAATCTGATACTATATTATTATTAAGCACGGTAAACTGATAAGCAGGTCCTCAAAAGTCAGCCTTATGTAAATCAGAGAAAGACCTTCTCGGACAGTTTATCGTGAACAAAGAACAAAATGGCTCGTTTTAACTCCCCGCCCCCTTAAAGAATAAAGTGCTTCTCATCACAATCACCTGTCACCCTCTCAGGTTCCCTGGGATGTATTGGCCATTCTAAAGCAAAATAGAAAGTGTGCTCACATTTTCTATTAGTTGTAGAGTTTGTAAAATTTATTTTAAGAGTGAGTTACAAAAAAATACGTGTATAACTAAAATATGGGTGTGATAATGGACAAAAAAGCTTTGAAATGGATATTAAAGGATGAAAGCATGAAATGGCATGTCTGGGTTTTGCTTAAAATATTTCATATCTAAAGGGTAAGTGTATAAACCAAACAAATGTGGCAGAATGTTAATGGCTGAGTCTTGGTTGTGATGTCTCAGTCTCCATTGTCCTATTTTCTATTTTGATATGTTTGAAATTTTTTATGTTATTTTGCATGAATGTGGATATCATATTGATATTTGTTTGGCCAAGATAACATATGAGAAGAATTAATTCTTGCAGTCCTCTCTTGACAAAAAGCTAACTCCCACTGTTTCCATCACACAACTGTCTATATTTTAGGTGTCTTTGTTTCTCAGTTTTTTAGACTTTACCTACATGATATAATAATCTTTAGTATTCTCAAAAGCCCTCATATAGATGTCCCTGAATTTCAAAATCACTGAAGTTACCTAGCCTGACTATAAAGTCAGTTTTCCAGAACACTTTAGTATCTCACATTGTTCTTCATGAATGTATTACAGAAAACTAATTGAGGGATGTAACCGCATACCAAATTTTCCTCTGTAACACACTCATTTTACACCTCATACCCCAAGAGTTTACTGTTTAGAGACTAAACTCTTCCTATTTCTCTTCACCATTGTCTGACTTTGAGGAGGACTGTGTTCTTTGTGTATTTCTCAGTCCAGAAGTAGTGATCGATTTAACGAAGTCCTCTTTCCTATATATCACGCTTCTCACACTTCCATCTTTTTCCTATCCCTCTGCTTTTTTGAGGGGGACTGTAAAATCCCCAAAATCAAGAAATACCTATGAACATTGGGAGAAAATATTCAGCACATAGCTTGAGTATTAGGAGCTTAGGGGATTTGGAAAAACAAAAAACTCAGTTTCATGACTGATTTACTATTTGGGCCTTATATTTGCTTTTCCTTCTTTGTTTCTATTTCTTTCTAATAGAGACTACCCAGTAAAGAACTACCAGATTCATCATCTCCGGTTCCAGCAAACAACATTCGTGTCATCAAAAATTCCATTCGACTGACCCTTAATCGGTAAAAGCAGTGCCTCCTTACTTAGGTGAATATGCAATCATTAGTGACAAGATGCAGCCACTGTTTTAAAGATAGAAGTGGCCGTCATACATAAAATAAGGTGAAAGTTGCAGTCATCGGCCTAGCAACCTTGAAGTGGTTTTTGAACTCTCACACTTTGACCTGCAGATGCTGTAGCATCCTCTCATTGATTGCTACATACACTTCTCTGAGGATCACCTGCCGTCAAATTGTCATCTGCAATATTATGGCTTTGTGTTGGAGGTTTCACTGCCTTAACTTTTGATGTTTGTTTCTCTATAATGGGAACCAGTTCTTGGCTCTTTGGACACTGATAAAACAAGTCCGGAACTCCCATTTTTTTTTTGTTTTTTGTTTGTTTGTCTTATGTTGTAATCATTGTATAGAATTGAAAAGGTTGAAAACAAAACAAAAAAAAAATTGTCATGTAATTTTCCAAATGTTAACGCATTCTTTTAGCATTGAAGCCACTTTGTGAAACCTGAGATAAATGAATGTGAGGTATCTTTTCTGCTTTCCTCATTTGTGTAGATGTACTTATTGTCTGTTCTATTGATTTAAATTATTTTTTTTCCAGATTGGCACATGGAATATTTAAATCTTTTTTGTGCCTTTCTGTCCAATGTTGCATAGTTACCAGGGAGGATTAGTCTAGTGATTACATCAGAGTTGGGCACCATAAATTCTCTTATCTTTTGCCTCCCATGGAGGCCTTCAAAATGCATCTTGATTAAGAATCAAAATAGAACCAGGATACTAGAAGTCAGTATATGAGTGGTGATATTGTTACATATCCCATCTCATGACATTCTTGTTAGCTGGCAGGTATTTTTTACCAAGAAGCAACTCATTCCAGCCTCAACAATAAGATACTTTTAAGATGGCAAACTTGTATTTTTGAGGTGTAAAATTGGCATGGTAATTCCTGACCATTACTTACCCCACAACTTCAAACGTTTTCTTCACGGACTAGGCATGCAGAAATAAGCAGTGGAATTTATTGAAACCTAAAGGCATTTTTGAATGACATTGTTACCAACCGTTAATTGGCTCAGGACCTTTGTAACTTTTATTTAACTATATGAGTTATCTTTTTTTACACTGCTTTTTTCAATGCATTTCGTAATATTTTTTAAGTTTCATGAATGCATGCTCAGTTTATTAAAATCATAACCATGTAATTCTTGTAATATGTTGATTCAGTGTTTTGTAAATGAAGTCGTATGTATTTTCAGAGTATTTTTGTATGTACTGTAAGATACCATCTTTTCAAAGAGAAAACTTTAAAACCTTTACGTCTCTCTTTAGTCTAATTTTTTAAATATGGATTATGCTTGAATTATTCTTGAAATGAAAATGTATAGATTATACAGCCAGGAATGCTGGTGTATATTATCTTCTTCAGCTTTCACTCAGCATTTAGTAGGTCCAGTAGGAAAAACACAAAATGATACATTTGAATAGTGCAGGGAAAATACTTGGTTGTGTGTTTTATAGGACTTAATGGGACACGTTTTAGCCAGTGAAGTTATAGCAGTCCATTTTCTCTTATGAACCCTTTACCATTGATTGATTGAAATACTTGAATTTGATTGTGAGAGAGCAGTATCCTTCTCCTCCCACTCCTGTTCCCATGATCCATAGGTCTCTGAAATGAAAATTATAATATTTAACTTGTACAAAGGAGATGTTCTTAGAAGTAAAAAAGAGCAAGGAAAAAACAATGGTTGTTCCATTATTCACTTTTTACATAGCAAAAGACGAGAATGAAATCCCACAACCAAGTTGTAGCTTTCTTGGCAAAGCTGTTCTCTTAGTTGAACCTTTTCCTTTATTCAAATATTTTAAAGATTTGCTCTACAAATACTCTGAGCAAAAGTGAATCATTCTGAAAGGACTAGATAACTGTCAACTGACTTCAAACTTTGAAAATTCTTTAGTAAGGGATTTGATTAAATTTTATGTGATGTGTTTACATTTCTGTATTTAATGTCTACCTATTACTGCCTCTATTATCAGTCTTCAGAGTCTCTTTTAAGAATCCTCTATGTATCTATGTTTACCTGTATTATATAAACAGATTCTTTGGAGTGAATAGGGAGCTTTTCTTTAATAAGAAAGCAATAGGCTTAACCTTCGTACCATAGTATAGCCATTTCTATTGTTTTAAGGGTCCATTCAACATGGAGTTAAGACATAGTCAGTGGTTCAAGTTGGACCTCTCAAAGATAGCATTCTTCAGCCTGTTTGGTAGCTGGGGAGTTGATGAGTTGCTTTTAAGATGATGGGTTTGGTCAGAAATGAAGTTTAACAGCAGGTAGAGTGTTCAGTACATTTTGTTACTATTGTAGGAGACCTCCATTGTACTAGTTCCAAGTAAGTAAAGGGAGGGTATGATGGGGGAGGGGGGGTGTTATGTTATGAGGGCTAAGTAGATGTGTTTGATTTCAGGTGTGAAACTCTACCTAGAAATACATTTTTTAAGTCAAATAATCTGTTCTTCATTATGTAGACACATGTGCATTTTCACAAGGGTATTAAATTTTAATCTGCTTGTTTTTCAGTGACTGGCTCTGAAAAATAATGTATGCCAAGGGAAGACAGTTATCTGCTAGTTTACCCTTAGGGACAATTAGAGAGGGAGAGTTTATGGCTTAAAACTTTATAAAATGGGGGCAGGAAAATGAATTTTAAAAGACTGTTGGTACTTAAAATAAGAATAACTTTGTCTTAAGGCAGCAATTTATTAACATTATTAAAATGCTTACCATGGAAGCAATGAGGTGAAAATGGGCGATGTTGAAATGGGCTAACCGTATTTTCCACTGTCCCACAGCTTTGAAATCAGAATTCCTAACATGGGTGTCATGGACCCTAGGGAATCCTTTGCAGATGAATAGCTTTTGTTTATATGCATTTTTCGGGGTGGGGCTGGCGGGGTGGAGTCATTGCTTTCATCACCTTCTCAGAGTGGTTCATGACCCTAAAAAATGGGGTGGGGGAGTGGTTAGGAACCACAGCTGTACAGGGTTGAATAGTTCCAGACTCATGGGAAATTTTTTCCATAAGATTTTTCTGTGGTATAGTTCTGAAGATGTACTGTGGCTCTTAACTAGTAAAGTGGGCTGATGGAGGATGCTGGAGCACCAGATTTCTCTCCAAGTTTCTTTATATATTTCAGGTGAAACGTCTTCAGTATTTAGAAGAATGCTTCCTATTGGATTTATAAATGTCCTCATGTTAATTTAGATTCATCAACAGGGTCAAACTTTAGTTCAACAAATTTCAACCTAAGATTGATCAGCGTAGAATAGCTTAGAATGACCATTAGAAATGGTAAAAAGTACAATTAATCATTAAAAAATCCTAATCATTTGATTTCAGTATCATTAAAGTTCCCTTGTTCCTCCATGTTTGTGGTTCAGACCAGAACATACTGAACAGACCAGTAAATAGAACTTCAGTCTAAAAATATTTTTTATAAACATAAGTGTGTGTGTGTGTGCTTAAATAAATAACTACCTATTAAATCTTCCAAAGCTTAGAATTTAGGTCATAATGATAGTGATAAATAGCGCAGATGATGGAAGAAAACCAGTTTCAATAACGGTAACTACATATTTCCTTAGGGTTTTTTCAGAAGAATTGTACATGGTCAGATCCTTCCCAAATTCCCTATTTTTTCTGAAATAATTTTTCTGATATAATTTTATATTTGAAGTTAGTATAACTTTTAAGCTATTGCTACATTTTAGCAAAGACCCACGTAATTACCTTATAAAGTACCTAGGATATCTTTGAGGTAAACGGTGCTACACCACTCACTCCACATTGTTATTGTAGAATGAGTGCAGCTGCTTTACCTTTCTGGGCGGCTGTTTCTGTAGTTCATACTACTTTTCCCTGCCTTCTATTTGGATTGTCTTATTTCTTAGCTGTACACATGAGCCTCATTATTTGTCTGGAATAAGTAATCAAATAAACTTGCTTTGATAAATAGGTGTTGGTGATTGATATTATTTGGAAGTAACTTAAATGTACCACACATCTTTACTTAGTTTTCAAACTGATAGCCAATTTGGTCTTTACCACTCAGTCTGTTTTGGACAGATTAATCTGAAAGCCAAATTCACACTCAATTTGCCTCACGAGTCATTTATTAAACATTTATGAGCAAGCAATAACACAATAACATCTGCCTCACGTATTAAGGGCAAAATTCTGTCAGCCCTGTGGTGAATATCAGGTGACCAGAGTCCTCTACTAATGGCTGGGCAGGGGTACATTTAGCAGTCATACCTTGGCACTGTCTACAGAAGTACACCTTACAGAGCTTGTTGCATTCTTGTAATGAACAGTGACTTGTTTTTAGCCAATCCACATATCTTGAATACTAGTACTGAATTCACAAATAGGAACCTGTGTCTTCATCATTTAGGATTAGTTGTAAGCCACTCAAAGCACCAATAAAAACACATTTGACACTTATTAAGCTAATTAGCAAGGGCGCCTGTATCAATTGAGCAATGGATAACAGAAGGGCCCCTAGTACTCACTTGGGAAGCATGGTCTTCCTGATTGGATTGCCACCTCACCATCAGTGAAGTGTGACTTTCTGATTAGGGCAACTCACTGCTCCAAGCGTATGACACAGTCATCCCACTATGCTGAAATGTTTTAAAATAAGTGAACATCATAACAGGTTCTTTGTGGATCCAAATGCATTAAAGTATTAACAGCAAAATAGAATTTATTTTAAAGTACATGTTCTACAACTGTCTTTCAAACCATGTGATCCAACCACACTTATTTATTAGTCCTTAAAAAGGAATATTTCTAAGTCCTTAACAATCTGTTGGCATTTGGGACCCAATGGCTGCATAAAGCCTTGCGTGATAAAGCCTTGGCCATAGTGAATCATCATACATTCCCTAACGTGTTACTTGTACCTTCTAACATTTAATTATTCTAACTTGGGTAATATTCGGTTTACCTATTTGTTTGCCCTAAGGAGGCTGTAGGTTTGAGAGTAGTAACCTTTATCCTAGAACCTATGTAGTGGGTGCCAGAAAATACCGAAGAAGAAAATTCATGAGTCCTGTTGGGTAGTTTCATCTTTTTTTTTTTTTAATTTGAATAGAATTATCTAGAAGATAGGCCTGATGAAGGACCTAAGATGCAGAGGCAAACAGTGAAAATCATTAAGACCTGTTTTTCAAACTTTTTCAACTCTAAAGCTTAGTAAGAAAGATACTTACATTGCAAATCAGCACATGTATACACACATAAATGAATATATATAATTTATATTTGTAATATGTATAATACAGATTGATACTTTGTTTTATTTCTAAGTACTAGTTGTGATTTAACTAAGGTGATTTCACAACCTCTCCTGAGTCATGCACCTACAGTTGAAATACATTGCATTTGAAATTCCCCTAAAGTTCATCTCAAACTTGGATCCTCTTTTCTTTATTCAGTCTGTTCTAGAATACAAACTGGTACAGGAAATAGTACTAGAAAGGACAGTATGAAGCATGTGAAAGAAGTAAATTAAGTATATAGAGATACTCCTTTCTCCCAAGGAAAAATGTTACCCGGGAAACGTAACATCTGTGCATCAATCGATAATTTTTTTAAATGTATAAACCAAAATTAAGAAAGAGCAAGAAGTGGGACATTTGGATGGTATTGATTATAGTATCGATCAGTTGACCTAGGCTGGCCAAGGCATGTCATCAGTCCCTGGAGGGTGGACTGGAGGTAAACTGAAGAATGACAGGCACATTTTACTAAGAGCCTCTCGTATGAGATGCACAAATTACTCATTTAGAAAAGCTCATACAGTATCTCACCCTGGTCCAGGAACTCAAGGATACTAGAAAATTGAGGTCCAAGAGTAAAAGTATTACCATCTCCTGAGAAATTCTAAACCATTATTATAAAAGTGTTTAACATTTACTAAGTATTTAGATGTGCCTTTTAAAACATTATGGTACTTAATCCTTAAAATGATCCTATGAGGTAGCCAGTTATTACTCTGCAAATGAGAAAATTTAGGCTTAGGGATTATGTGACCAGCTCAAAATTGCAAAACTATTAATTGGCAGACTCAGGAAGTATGATTCAAAGCCTAGTGCTCAGCTGTATCTCCCATTTATGAAAGAAGTCAAATGTGTGGATCAAAACCCTGCCACCCTGTATTCTTCAATGGAATCTGGAACTTGATTTGAGGTAAACCTACTCAGCAGCATCAGTGGTCATTTGTGCTGGGCTGCAGGGGGCACTGTGGCTTCCTGCAGAGAGCCCCAGGCTGAGTCAGGAAAGCCCAGTTCTAGCCAAGCACTGCCACTGACATCTGGGTGACTTTGACATTCAGTCCCCACTGTGCTCTGTTTTCTCCCATCTGAAACACTTGCCCTTCAAATCTCACAGAGAAGCTGTGACATGAAAATATTCCAAAAGATTAGCAGAGTTCTGCAGACGAGATGGACAGACAGCTAATCTCTCAGAATAACAGCTATGTAACATTCCTTAGCCATCAGTCTAGGTTGGAGTAGCAAGAAAAGGAATGAGAGAAATAATGCCAAGAAAAGAAAAATGAAAATGAAGATTTATCTGATAAACTTGGTTATAGTGAAAGGAAATTAACATTTCTGTCAGAGTTTGAGAATAACCAAGAAATGTTTTAAAACAACACATTAATTTTAGGGAAATCAAAAGGCTAAATAAAAAGGAACTATAACTACAGTGTGTCACATGGCTCAGCTGTCAATATTCATATAGCTGTAATAATGTGAATAGAGAATATTGAACTAGCCCCAAATTGTAACTGCTGAGAAGGTGGGAGTGGACAGAGGAAGGTCAGGGTAAAAGTGAAATCCTCATCTTCAGTGGTAGTAAGTAGAAAATCTCTAAAACTGGAAAGTCTAGAATAGTTGTAAGCATGTTATTTAGAAATAATAGGAGAAAAGTTCAGAGAAAACTAGGAGTCGGTAACAGAAGAAAAGCCTTCAAATAATTGTCTCTAGGGAGCAGAAATCAGGACTAGGGGGAAAAAGGGAGGAGATGACTTCTTTTTTAAAAGACAAACTTGTAAGACATTTTGACTTTTAAACTAACATATCCACTAACCAGTACACAGAGAATGATGTAGACCGTGGAACATCTGCCCTCAGGTACATCCCATACCACCTGCAGGCTCAGATTCCAGCTCTTACTGACTTTAAGGACTTTGCAGTTTCTCAATTTCTCTGTGCCTCCATTTTTCTCTGCTAAAAAGTAGTGATTATAATAGCAGAACCTACCTCAAAGAGTTGCTAAATGGATTAATGGATCCAGAAGCTCTTGACACATAGTGGAGTTCAACAAATAACTTTGAGGCATTATGGAGTTTGCACAGTAGAGCACATCGTGCACTATACGTGGTGCTTGACCCATGGTGGGCAGCCCCTTCTAAAAACGCACCGGAACAATCGGGGAAGAAGGCCAATGTCTGTCTGCCCAGCAAGACTGAAGTAATAGATCTCGCTATCTTCCATGCAATGATGTGGAGAAAGTGTTTCTTGCCCTGCCATCGAGCCCTCTCCAAACATACTTCTCAGAACAGTAGTTTTAGTTGAAGAAAGTGTGTAAGTCTCGTTTAATTCTTACAGGGTTTCACTGGCTTGTTCTTCAACCTACTTAAAGGTTGAATCTACTTCGATCTACATCAGGTGCCCTGGCCAGGAGGCTCAGTTGGTTGGAGCATCGTCCTGTAACACCAAAAGGCCGTGGATTCGATTTCTGGTCAGGGCACATGCTAGTTTACAGGTTTGAGCCCCGATCCCTGGACGGGGCTCGTATAGGAGGCAACGGTTCAATGTTACTTCCACATCGATCTTTCTCTCCCTCTCTCGGTCTCTCTCTTTTTCTCGTGAATAAATATATCCTCGGGTGAGGATTTTTTTTTTAAAAGGTTACAACAGGTTAGGTGGAGATGAGCCTATCAAGGCTGCGCCCGCCAGCCCAGGACTCCCAGGGCACCTAGTAGAGCAGGTGCAGCACCAGTGTGCAATAGACACATTCCCTGATTTCAGGTCAGACTGCATCTGTAAAACTCCACACGTGGAGAAATGGCCACAGGAATGATCTAAAGCCACACCCATTCCCAGATGTACCTATACCTCATTACTCCCACCTTTCCTGCGAGTGAGACAAGACTGTCTAACCCAGATCCCAAGTCACTTCCTGTCAGGGTTTCACTGCAATTCAGAGAACTTCTAAGTACAGGTTCTTTCCAAATAGATTGGTTTCTTGAAACTCACAAGAAGCCAAACACCAGAAAAGAGGGGATTTCTGAAAGCCACCCACTAGGATGGCAACTGGTACTTGATAGTTTCAAATATTAAGAAAAGAAAAAGAAATCAGCGTTGATTAGGCAGTATCTAATCTCCCTGAGCACAGGAAATGAAGGCGATTGAGCCTGATTTGCACAGGAGGCCCTGAGGTTGCACGAAGCAGCCACTCCTCCAGCAAGGCCCACTCACTGCCTTGCAGAGACGCCTGTTTTGCCTGCCTCCAGCTGAGCACACCAGAGGGAAAGCACCATTAAATTCCCTGTGAGCTCTGAGCCAGTTAGCTGCACCAAGGTCACCAGGTGAAGGGGACGGGAAAGGAGGGAATGATGGAAGAAAGGATGAGATCTGTTTGACCAAGGCTAAGTTCATGGGTCTAGTGGGAAACAGTAGCCATGAAGCTATTCATTTCATAAACATTTATCAAGCCCCTAACATTCACCAGGCATTGAGGTAGGCACCCAGGACACAAACAAAAATCAAACTTGTCTCTACGCTGATGGACCCCTCAGATTAGCTGGAAGTGGGCTGACAGCTTGGTTATGGCTGCATTGCCGGGACGGTGTTAGGGAAGAACAGCCTGAGGGTCTAATGTCGTAGGGCAATAAGGGGCTTTCCAGATAAAGAGTTCGGAGAGGTGGGCGGGTGAAAGGCAATGCAGAGGGACACACGTGTGCAAAGGATGACGCATCTGGAAATCAGATGTTGCAGTAAAGGCGTGTGCAAGGGGCATGGATGCATTTGGAGAAAAGGTGTAAGAGGCTGGAAATGCAGGCAGAGTCCTACTACCTGCGGATGGGAGAGGAAGAGGCAGAGGCGGGAAGAGAGTGGGGCTCCTGCTCTGGTCTGGCTAAGAAAAGGGGAGAGAGGAAACCAAGGCAGCAGAGAGGGGACATGTTCCGAGAGTTTTCTGAGGTAAAACATATGGGGTCTGCTGACAAACTGGGTTAGGGAAAGAGTAGAGGATAGTTCTCTTGGGTTGGGAAACACTGTATTATCATCAATGCTGAAAATACAGGGCGAGGGTTGAGGTGAAAGGATCAGGAATTCAGATTTGGCAGTGTTGAATTTGGGCTGCCTTAAATTCAACCATGTGGAGAGGTTTACAGTGGGAAATATGGGTATTCAGCACAGAAGAGAGGCTTTGGCTGGGTTGTTTTTTGAGATATATGTTAGGGGGGAACTAGCCTCACCGGAGAGGCCCTGCTAGAGAAAGGAGGGAGCAGATTTTCTGATTGGTCATCCTGAGGAAGGAACTGAGCAAGTGCAGCTCAGTGGGGGGGTGGGGGGAGTGGGGAATCATCCCCTCTTGACCTGTCCTGCCATGGGATGAGTGGCTCCCAGGACTGCAGTGGGTTGGTCTGTAAAGTGAACCACCTGGAGCAGACCCAAAGTCATAGTCTCCAATCAGCTTTGTCAGTAATAAAGCAAAGGTTTTGACCTCCATCTCTCCCTTACGAACTCAGAAGGGAGAAAGTGTAAATTGTTGAAACCACTGTCAAAATCCCAAAAACATTAATGTATATTTTGTTTGTTGTAATTTTCCCTCCTCTGCATTCCAAGCAGGTGGTCAGGCCTGTAGTGGTTCCTTGCCTGAGATGATTTTGCAAGGTGAAAAAAGCAATCACCAATCGCCTGGGCATGGTGTTCCTGGGGCAGGAGCTTTGAGAGCTGCAAGTGGAGAGGAAAGAGGTTTGGCCCTGGGCCTGAGAAGAGGGGAAAGAGCAGCAGGTCCCCAAGGTCTGCGGTCTGGACTGTGCTCTGTGTCAGCTTGCTGGGGAGGGGACATGTCCTCAAAGAGGGCAATTGGTCAGGATAGTTAGGAAGGCTGGACCCCAGGCACGGGAGCACTGACGTTGCCAAAGATTCCTTTGCTCCAAGCAGCAAGGCCATTGGACCTGAAGGGACCATGTGGTCAGACCAGGGGACATCTCAGCAATCATCAGCCAGAACCGAAGACCAGTGGCTTTGCCTAGAGAAGCCCCCAGCAGGAGCCAACGCTGGCACATCCCTGGGTAGAAGGTGGGACATTCGACAATTCCTGAGATTAATTTCCTGCCAGCTCTGTAGAATGGGGCCTCTTTGTTGGATTACAGTTGATATAAACAACAAAATTAAGAAATGTGCTAGGAGTACCGACTACGGGGATTCAGAGGGAGTGAAGCCGAGGAGTACGAGCAAAGCCTGGGCCATCTCAGATTTAGGGGAACGTGAGGAAAGAAGGGGCTCGAACATAACGTCAACGAGGCAAGAGACACTACAGAGGAGAATTAACAGCATTAAACACTGCAGAGGTCAACCAAGAAGGAATAAAAGGTAGCCCTGTGATCTGACATTTAGGATGAACTTAGCCGAGCAGTGGAGGTGGAAGTGAATGTGAGGAATAAAGGTCACATTCTCAAGAAGAGAGGCAGGGGAAGGGGGGAAAGATCAGGGGTCATGGATCAAGGTGGAGAGGAGGTTTATTTTATTTTTTTATTTTATTTTATTTTATTTTATTTATTTTATTTATTTTTTTTTTAAGGAAGTTTTATTTTTAACTTAGGAGATTTCTGAACACGCCTGAAGGTAGAACAATGACAGATACTTGACAGTGCAAGACCCAGAGGACAGGAGCATTCGCACATGTTGAGGAGCTAGCGCAGGCCCAGAGTGGGAATATGGGAAGGAGGGGAGGGGTGGTGGGAAGCAGCTTTGAAGATGGCGCCAAAGATCTCTGCCTCCTGGTATTCATGCCCTTGTCCAGTGCCCTTCCCTTAAGTGGGGGCTGGGCTTATTGACTGACGTCTAACAGAATGCTCTAGAAGTGACGGTATGCCACTTCTGATATTTGGTTATAAAAAGATTGCGGCTTCCATCTTGGGCACTCCTGTCTTTGCTCTCCCTCGGTTCACTCCCCCAGGGGTGAATCAGCTGCCATGTTGTAAGGCAGCCCTATATAAAGGCCCATATGAGTGACCTTGGAAGAACATCCTTCAGCCTCACTCAGGCCCTGAGACCGCTGCTGCCCCAGCCAATAGCTTGACTGCAATGTTATGAGAGACCCTGAAGGAAAGGCATCCAACTAAACCACAGCCAGAGTCTACAAACTGTAAGATAATAAACATTAATTTAAGCCAGTAAAACTTGAATGCAGCAATGGATAAGTAATAAGAAGTAGAAAAGTTTGCATGTGTGGAAGGCAAACATTTGAGGAAGCATGTGCCTGTAAGCCTTTCATTTTCTGTGCTGAAAACAAGCTGAAAGAGGAACAAAGTTTTGGCATGGCCACAGTGGAAAATGGGAAATCTAGCTGGCAAAGGAGATGCATGAAAGAGTGGACCAGACCCGGCTGACGTGGCTCCCTTGATTGGAGCATCATCCCCTAGATGGAAAGGTCACGGGTTCAATTTCTGGTCAGGGCACATGCCTGGGTAGCAGGTTCGTTCTGTTTGGGGCACGTACAACAGGTTCCCGGTTAGGGTGTGTAAGAGAGGCAGCTGATCGATGTTTTTCTCCCTCTCTCTCTCTCTCTCCTTTCACCTCTCTCAAAGGGCAATTCCTCAGGCGAGGATAAAAAAAAAAAAATGGACCAGTACTCTTAAGGGCCCAGCTGTGACTGGTGACAACAAAGTCGAAGCTACCGAGATATGCATTTCAGGAATTGTTGTTCACCACCCCAACATCCTGAAATAAAGGTCAAGAGGTTGTTGAAATGACCGGGATTGGGAGATTATAAAAGAATAAGAAAGCCAAAGAGTCAAATCGAGTTGAAGATGCTAGCAAGAGATAGGTTATAGGAAGGGAAGAAGAGGTGATTAAAAGGTCACGGTTGGATGGGCAGAACATGGCAGCCTGAATGAAACTGATGAGCTGACGCGAGGCGTTTAAGAGTGAAGAGAATCAAAAGGCCCAGGCCTGTGTTCAGAGAGGAGTAGCTCCGGGTAACCAGACAACTCAGGGTGTACCTAAGGGTGCAGTTCTCTAAAACGGAGTGCCCTCTGCCAGCTCCTCCAGTCTGACTCAAGCCAGCCTGAGCCCCCTCTGTCCCCATCACCATGAACACCATGCTTCAGCCACAACAGGCTCTGGTGGTTCCGTACGTGTCACATCGTCCTGGGTTGCCCTCCCTTCCACTCCCGTCTTTCTCCAACACATTCCTTTCAACTCTCAAGCTCTAGCTGATGTTCTACTTCCTTAGTGAGGTCCTCACAAGTGAGTCCATTCTGAATTAATGTCTTCTCACCCCCCAGCTCAGGAGTGCACCTGTCACAGCCCTGTCATTTGCCATGTGTTATCGTTAGGTTTTCTTCATTGGAAGGTACATCCTCAGAGGATAGAAAGTATAAGCCAGGATCTTTAGGGTCCTAATGTTCCCAGCAGAATGGCCGATTCGCAGTCAGTCAGTGCTTTGTACTGAACTGGGTGAAGTAGGTAAATAAGAAGACTGAAGATGCTGAGCTGACCGTATGGCCCCTGAGGAACTCTTAGATGAAAACGACAGTGAAAAAGAGCTACGAGGAGCGCTGCACCCACTGTGCGTGTGCCAACACTCATAACTGTACAAGGTGGGTCTTGCATCGTTTGGATAACTAAGGTCAGACACTTGGCCATGACTTTTGTCTTTAATCCTCCCTCCAGTCTCAAGATGAAATTCTATGAATATGTTGATCACTCCCAGATTTCAGCTCCAGCCCAGACTGTTCCCACGCTGGACTCGAGACAGCTCCCACCTGCCTATGCGGCATCTCTAATAGGCCCCTCCGACTTCACAGAGTCAAAACCAGACTCCTGAGTCCTCCCCCAAGTGTGTAGCTCCCACAGTTGTCTTTATTCTAGTAAATGGCAAGTCCACTTTACATTGAGGTCTAAAAATCTTTGACTCCCCTCTTTCATACATCCCCACCCAATTATCCTATTAGCACTTCCTGACCGCTCTACCACCAGAGGGTGTCTAAATTCTACCACCTGTTCTCCTGCTCCCAGCACCTGCTGGGAGCCACCAGCACCTGTTACCTGGATACCATCCCCCTGCTTCCACACCTGCCTCTGCCCCCTCCAGCCTGTTCTCAGAGCAGCACAGAGGGTCTTTTCAAACGTAAACCCCATCATTTCACTTCACAGAATAAAACCTCCCTAGTAGTGCCTCCCTCAGTGGAAAAGCACAAATCCTGATGATGACCTACAAGGTCCTGCATGATTCAGCCTCCTGTTGGTCACTGTCCTAATTTTTAAAAGAGCTTTTTCAGCTAAAATTCACATACTATACAGTTTACCTAAAGTGTACAATTGTGTGGCTCTTGGCCTATCCACAGAGGTGTGCTGCCATCATCTCAGAAAGAAATCCTGCACTCAGTAGCCGTTACTCCCCAATTTCCCCCCTCCCAGCCCTAGGCAGCCTGCTCTCCATAGACTTTCCTGTCACCATAGATTTGCATGTTGTGGATATTTCCTATAAACCTCTCCGGTTTTATCTCCTACTCTTCAAAACCTCTCCTCCATCTTCTTCCCCCACTCCCAGGCCCACCTCACGCCTTGGTCTCCTGGTGCCCCCAACGCTCCCAGCACACTCCCTTCTCAGGTCCTTTGCACTACAGTTCCTTCCATCTGAAAGCCACTCTCCCCAGGTCTCCTCACAGCCACACCATCCCTTCTTCATGTCTCTGCTCAAATGCCACCTTCTGCAAGAAGCCTTCCCTAACCTCCACACAAAGCAGCGCTCACACCATCCCCTTACCCGCACACCCTACTTAATTTTTCCATGTCATTAATCATTATATGTAAATATATCACAATGGCATATATATTATAATTATATATGGTATTATATAATATCATTGTTAGTGTCCCTCTGCCCCCCATGGAATATAGACACCAGAAACTGGGGTGTTATCTCTTTTGTACCCTTAGTGCCTTGAACAGCACCTGAAGTATCCTCTATAAATATTGTTAAACAGATGGCAGAAATGGGATTTAAATATGAGTCTCTCAGGCTCCAAAACCTAGACCCTTAATCATTATATTCTGCGGATCTGAGAGAACAGGGAGGATTTGAACAGGTGGTAAGAGGCAGAAAGCTCTAATACCCATGGTCAGAGTGGTACATTGCTCAGCTCTCCCTCAGGATGGGGTGCTCGTTACCCACTGCTGGGAGCGTTGGCAGCCAGGGGTGCCCAGCTGCATCAGCATGGCTTGCCCTGGCCTGAAGAGAGCCACTTCACCCATGACCATGGCCCCTCCCAGAGCAGCCTGTATCCAGTGGTCCACTGGGGGTATAAAGCCTGCCCAGGCTCCAGTTTTAAAGGGCCATTCTAGTTCTAGAGCTCCTCATGGCATCAGCTAAAGCCTTTGTTGAGACAGCATTGAAGTTTTCAACTTCTCCCTCTGTCTATCCTGCATCCTTCTCCTCCTGCTTCCTTCTCCACCCACTGCAGGTGTTGACCTAGAGAGCACTCCCCAAACAAATTGCGTACACAAATCTCTGTTGCAGAGCCTGCTGCCTGGAGAGCTTGACCTGATGTTCAGAATAAATTAGCCAATGGTTTTTGGGAAAGGTCAAAGGATCTTTGGGTACTGGGCACAGAGCAAGCTGGACCTCTGCATGCCATGCCAACACAGCGAAACACCCAACCCGTGTTAGAATGAGCCTGGCTCATCATATCCCTTTTAACAAAATGGAAAGGACAAAAATGTGGTGAACATGGTCAGCTCCACAGTTCTGGAGCATCTCTCATGTAAAAGCAGCTCCAGATCTTGGCCAAGCAAACTTGGGCTTGGGTTTGGGCTCCCAGTCTGTGCTGTGACCTCACACTGCTGAGCCAAAGGTACTGTGACTCAACAGTCATTGTCTCAATCAAAATTTCCTCTTAGCTCTGTGTCGCACCTCCACACCAACACAGTGGTTATCAACACCTCCCCCTTCTGGAGTATGGCTGCTGAGTGGAAGGAAAGAGGAAAGGAGAAAGCAAGTCAATCAAGAAATGACAACCTCAAGGGGGCAGCGAGATCTCTACCTGAAGGCAAAAATTATTCAAGTTATGCTTGCCTGTCAACCTTTTATTGGAACAGGAAAACATAAGCTGGTACCCTTCCTAGTGTGGGAGCCACTTGAGGACAGGTATCAGTCATAAGTAATAGTAAGGCCAATGCTCAGAGGAGACTGTGTGCCAAGCTCTGTTCTGTGCACTTTCACATATATTGACTCGTGAATAAGCTAGGTACCATTATTATCACCCCCATTTTGCAGATGAGGAGACTGAGGCATAGAAAGCTTAAGAAAAGGTATAAAACGTATGAAGACCACACAGATTATAAGTGGTTTCGGCTGCTGTATTACACTGTTGGTGTGTGTGTCTCGGGGCTGAAGGCAGGGCCTGGGGCTTACTGGTACACACTGACCACATACCATACCTCTTAGGAGCAAGTGGAGGTGAACTGCCCACTAGAAACCTGGGTTACAGGGAACATGGGTTAAGAAGAACTGCAGGGCCTTCTCTGAAAGCCCCTCTTCTTCCTGTCTGGTGTCCAAGGGCCATGTGAATCTCCCCCTGGCTTGATTCATGGTGTCTGCTTCCGCTTCAATGCATTCATTCTTTCCAGATTTTTACTTTCTTTCCATTTGCTCACAAGGGAAGGCCTGCTGGGGCGGAAACATCACGCATGGGTTAAAAGAGAACAATGGGTGCTGGGTGCTGAGGAAGCCTTGAGTGTGGCGGCTGTATTGTGGTTCCTGAGCTTCCTCCACGCAAGATCTGATCACCGCTGGTGGAGACATCATCACTTCCTCCCTCAACAAAAGGTACTAATAAAAGAAACTTTTCCTTTCATGGGCCAGTTGGCCACTGGTTGATTAAAACAGATCTCTATAGACTGATAATTTGCTTGTCTTTTCAGAGTATGATTGTGTCCTTGTACCTACAAGCCCCAGCTCCTCCAACATACACCCAGGAACTTAGCTGTGTTTTCCCTTGGGCATCTCTGGGTAGTGTTGCTTATTCCCAAGATACCTTCCTTGACCAAAAGCACAGTGACCACCTTAGGTTGTGAGATATGAGACACGTGAGGAGATATGAGAACATCTAGGTTTAGCTAGACCAATGTTTCTCAAGCTGTTTTCATTATCACCCCTCTAAGGGGACTTGTCAGATACTCTTCCTAATCACCCTTCTCCCCCTGACATTACTGTATATCAG
>PVJD01007685.1:0-81065 GCA_004026545.1 Mormoops blainvillei | reverse complement strand
GTCCCAAGGGTGCCATTTGCCTGGGATGAGGTATTAGTGGAGGAGGTGAGGAGGGAATGGCTGGGCGGGTCCTTATCCCAAGTCCTTTGCTTGACTTTGCTGCTGTCCACGCAGAGGAGGAAAAGAGATTCATGTGTTGGAGATACTGGGTTTGGATGCTTATTTAACTTTCATTTCACAGGTAAAGCATAAATGTCCTGTCTTTGTGCAAAAAAGGAAAAATATTGGCAATGAGGCTCAAGTCCTTTTTCATCAGCCCCCATCCCAGCCCCTCCGCCAAACAGGTGATCATTACTGTTAATTGCATGGCCGGCCTTCTGGGTCTTTTTCTCTTGCATTTTTATTTCTCTCTTAAACACATACAACACATACTATGTTCCAGGCATTGTCTTAACCGCCTTCCAAATACTAACTCATTTATGTTCACGACCCCATTGAAAGTAGTGCTGTGTTCTGTGTATGTGAACGCACACACACACTCCCACACACACAGAGTGACACACCATGCCAGAATTCTCTAACTTGCCATCGTCACTCAATAATACATCCTGGAATTTTTCCGTAACAGTGCCTACAAAATTCCTTTACTGTCCTCAATGGCTGAGTAGTTACCTAGTACGAGTGTGCGGTGGTTTATTTAATGAGTATCCTACGGGTGAACATTTAGGTTGTTTTAATGCATAAATAGCCTCCCATAAAACCTTGTGTAGGTTAAGCGTGGAAGGGATTTACTTATGGAGTCTGAAATCGTACCTTTAGCAGGTTAATCTCCGAATCGCAGATGCTTGGGCAGAGTGGTTAAGCCCATCATCCCTCAGTCGGTCAGTGGGTTGGTGGGTGGACCGGCGGTGGGGAGGCTACAACTGAACTCTGACCTGGAAACTGGCCCCTTCTTACTGACTTCCCTTGGCCTCCGAGAAAGACCGAGGACAGGGACCGCCTCCACCTAGGGAGGAGCCAGGGCTTTTCCGGAGGAGCCCCACCCCCAAAGCAGGAGGTCCCTGGGCTCCCCAGATTCACTGCAGCTGGAAGCCACCTTGATTTCTACCAAAGCGGAGTTGGAGTGGCCTACCGTTTGAAGGGGCAAAAGACCAGGTGTCGTCACTAGGAGGGGTCGGTGGGCCAACGGTCCCAGGCTACTCCTCGTATCTCCATTCCTGCATCTCCATTCCTGGGCCCGGCGAGGAATGATAGCACCCTGACTTCCAACCCTGAGACCTGGAGCCAGTCATTGGGCTCCTCTGGCCCTCAGTTTCCTCATCAGGAAAGCCGAGTTCCTGCCCCGTGGCCCCCCATTGCTTTCATCTGACAATCGAAGTCGTGGAGAATTGCAATTCCTAAGGAAAGCACCATTTTCCTTGGAAATCCCCCCCCACCCCCGCCATGGGATTTAACCTTTTGTTAAATGCAGCGAGCAAAGCTCGGGCCTCTATCCACACTGCCCAGATATTTAGTCTTCTCCATCCCTTGATGATTAGGGTCCTTAAACTGCTTGTGTGGGAGAGCTGGGGGCATTAACGGTAAAAGTCTCTTAATGTGCTAGGTTCTTGGCACCTGTAGAAATGGCTGCAGCTGCTTGGGGAGAGCTAACCTCCCACCCTCATTTACTTTCCCTCAGAAAGGGATCCTACTATCCGCCTTGTAGAGCTGAAGACGGACCTTCAGCGTTTACAGGGCTTGTTCTAGCTCACACAGCTTATCAGCACCTGAGCTGCAAGTCGGCTGACCAAGATGTCACCACTTAGGTCTCTAGAGGTAGCCATTTTCACCTCTCCATGGCCAGGAGGAAAGCATCATGGGAGGCCAAAGCTGTGTCTGGGCAGCTCTGCTCCGCACCCCTCGGCAGCCTCGAGCCAGATACTAACCTTTCTGCCCCTCAGGCTGTACCAGTGGGAGAGGGACATGTGTCCTCCCTGAACACAGCAGGACTCCAAGACACGTTGAATTGTGGCAAGTGTCTGTCTGCGCTAGGAGGAAACGTACATTTTGTTTCCGGGTTGCTCCCCCATTTCACAGGTGGGAAAAGGAAGGCTCCAGTGGGGACACCGCCAGGCAGGTCTGGGGAGTCTTCATGCTTTCTTCATTCAGGACCTACCATGGGACACTCCATTCAGATGCGTCAGTCTTCAGGTTCGAAGGCGACAGCCGGCATGCCTGCCTGTGTACACAGGTGTGGCTGAAGAGACACAGGTGTTCCGTGCAGGCCAGCACTAGCTGCACGACCCCAGCCGGCCTCTGGGGGACTGTCTTCTCCCTCTCCTCCTCTTTTCTTTATTGCAGGAGAGCACCCACTGTGTTTAATTCACACTCTCCCGCTAATGGCCTTTGGCCTGGAATTTGGGGAGATCTAGAAGCAGGGGGATGGGGGCAGAGGTGAAAATGTATTCTTTCCTTAGACAAAGAGTTGTTTAGCACACCCCACTGTGCCAAGGCCTGTGGCCAGCTGTGGGACACACAGAGCTGAATCCACGGGGATTCCCCTGGGCCCCCTCCCGGCGCCCCCCCCCAGTCGGACACCTCTGACTCCAGGGAAACACGTTCCGGTGCACAGGAAGGCCCCCACCGTTACCTCCAAGTGTTCAGATTGAGAGAGGGGACACATCCACATGGCAGGACAGGGAAACCCAGGGTGGCCATGCAGAACCAGCAGGGGACAGCCATGGAGGAGGAGAGAAGAGAGCCAGCAGGGCCACAGGGACTGAACCGCACAGAGCAGCGGCTAGTGTCCTGAGGGGCCGCTGGGGAGGGGAGCCGGGAGCAAACGGTCTTGCTCGCCAGGCTGAACAACTGGCGATCTCGGTTGTTCACTGAGAGTTGCCACAGGGTGACAGCAAGAGGGTGACTTTTGGAGCTGAAGAGAGCTGAGTTCAAATTCGAGTCTCAGCTGGGAGATCTTGGGCAGATAATGACCCCTGTCTGGTCTTGGTGTCCTCCCAGGGAACAGGTCCCACCTTCAAAGGGTGTAGTGACCATCTACTGAGCACACACAGATGGCCCTCTCCTTCTCTCTTCCTTTTGGGCCAGAGCTTCAGGATTGGACGCCAGGTCCATTTGCCCTGTTCTCTAGAACAGCCAAACCAACTGTTTGCGCTGACTTAGGCAAGGCCACGCTGGCCCTCAGTGCCCGCTTAGGCGGTTCTATGCCCCAGGGTACAGATGTTTGCTCTCGGTTAGAACATGAACCCATAAAAAGGCAATTTGTTGCTGGGCTGGGAGACTGGGCCCACCCTGACATAGATACGAGAAGGGAGATTTCACAGGGACTCCAACATTGTGAGCGAGAAATATTCAATAAAGAATTTCCCTGAAATATGGAGTGGTGTGCATTCGCCACAGATATTCCATATCCACCTTTCATCGGAAGTGCCGGAATTCTCTGCCAAGCAAGGGCTCTGAACAGCAGTTTGCGCTGCCGCCGCTCCCCTTCCCTGAAGGACTTGAACGGTGAAGGAGTTATTTTAAAAATTACTTCAAGTCAAACTTTTACTTGGTCACCCTGGTCTAGTTTAACTTGGAAAGCTACTTTCTGAGGGTTTGGTCGGGGGGGTGGGTGCTGTGGAGAATGGCCAAGGCTTAAAATCAGTATGTGGACAGCATTATCAAAAACTTATGTTCCCGTCTCAAAGTCAACTGGAGATATTTTAAGATCCAAATAACTCCAGAATTCTAGAGTTTCAGAGAAAGTATTGTCATTCGTTGGGCATGAATGTGTTTTGACGTCATCATTTTACTTGCAGATATTGTGTTGACCTACAAGGCAGTGCAGAAAATGACTGTATCTACAAACCTTATGAGAGGAGAATAAAATGTTCTTTGGGGACCTGTTAAAAAAAAAAAAACTGCGAAGAAAAAAAAAAAACCTGCGAGGGATCATGTAGACAAGAAGGGGTTCTTTTCAGTTCAACTGTCCTATGTTTGGCTCATATATTGAATTCCCCAAGCTATCATTACTACGAACAGACTACTTTCCCCATAATACATAAATTACAAACAACCCAACGGCATGGGAGATAGACTCTTGTGATTTTAAACCCAAGACCTTCTGGTCTGCAGAAAGAATTTTACTGCTAAGTGAAACCAAATCCACATCCTGGTTCAAGCACCATTCAGGTTTCCTCCCCGGCTGAGGGGAGATGCCCCCAAACAAGAAAATGAACGCAAGCTTCAGAAAGGAGGTGACCAAGGAGCTGGTACTGGAATTGACTGGTTCAGAAATGGTCAAGCATATAAAACAAAGGAGGAACGGGCTGGGAAAGGTGTGTGTGTGCGTGTGTGTGTGTGTGTGTGTGTGTGTGTGGAGAGTAGGGCAGTGTATTCCTGGCTAAGACAATGAAAACCCTAACCAAAATCAAACAAATTGATAGTTTGGGTTGTTTCTGGGAATTCTCCTTTTTCCCCTCAGAGACAGGCAGGGAACTGGTCTAAATTATCCAGACCGACTAGTAAGGGGCTCAGCCCCCCTCTGCTCACAGCAAGGCCAGCTTGAGTCACAGCATCAGATCATTCTGATGGTGGCACTGAACAGGTGGCACAACCTATGACCTCTAAAAGTGGTTTTCCCTGCCACCTCCATTTCCCATCACTCTGCCTGACTCAGAATTCAAAAACCTTGATTTCTGCCCATTAGCAGTGGGCAAAGGAGTCTGGCTGCATCTTTAAAAGGCAGACAGGAATTACAGAACCCCAGTAAGTGCCCTTCTAGGAGTTCAGAAAACGTCAAAACCACCACCAACAGTGATGCTGAAGCAAGTTGGAGTCTCCTTCAGCGACTACTTTGAAGGACAAGACCCACCTGGGAATGTGCTTGTTAACTTCCTCACTTCTATGATTAAAAGGAATCAACAATATCACCCCAATAAATTCAGTAAAAAAGAAAAAAATTACTAAAACACACACAAAAAGAACCAACAATGCTACCTCATACACAGTTCACATCCAGGTCTTGAGATGACCTATCAGCAAATGTCCACTTTATCAAATCCTCTTTAAAAAGATAAATGCACTAACAAAGTTGCATATTACACGTATCTCCTCCGATACTAACTTCTCTTGACCCCAAATGTTATACATGTAATATGGCCACCCATACATGGCTATCTTTCCCTATAATTTTCAGTTTTATTTTATAATATTCTTTCTTCAAGAAAAAAGAAAACCCGTCAACCTCCCAAATTATCTCTTAAGTATTAAGTGTCCCCCCTTTACCCAAAATACATACCTTGTTTAGCTAACTTTAATCACAAAGTTTTGGGGGTAAGTTTCTGAAAGTTAAGCAGCTTAAAGCTTCAGAATTCTTTTATTAGCAAGCCAACTGTTTTTCCAAGACTCGAAAACTATAGTTAACCAAAAAATCACCCTTATTCATATTGGAATGAACAGAACATTTAGACAGGGGTGTAGAACGCTTAGAAAGGAAAAACAAAAACCAAAAAAAACAAAAGCCTGATGGCTTCTTTATGTCATGGAATGTGTCCTTTCCTTTCTGGTTTGCTGACCATAATGTGATGTGTTGGAATGCATAAGAAATGTAAATAAAACACCTCCTGCTCTCTTTCCTTTTGAGTCTTTTTTCTTAATTATAATCCCCCACCCCCGTTTTTATAAAGAGGATCTCAGTTTGCTCTGAAAGTTCCACTGTGTACGAAGAAACGGGTCTCCATTGCTTCATGAGTGTCCTCTTCCCCCAGTACCTCCAAAACTTCACAAAGGGGTCATGTCTCTGAGAAAGGCTGCATAAGACAAGCTGCCATATACAATAAATACGGGCCGAATGGGGAGAAGAGAGGCGTTGGTGGTGCCCGCCCTGCCCCAGCGCACTCGGAGTCGACATGTGGCCCTGTCTAGCAACCACAGGGGCACTTGCTCTGTGTCCCCCGGGGGACCTGCCGACCAATCCACAATCCAATGCTTATTTATGGGAGGTGGGTATATTAGCAACAAATGGGTTTATGTAGATGTATGTGTTTCAGAAACCCTGGTAGCCCAGAGCAGTCTCTGAACTGTGCCCTGCACCGGGGCTTCGAGTCTCCCCGCCACAGCCTCCCACCGAGCAAGACCCCCGTGCACGGCTCAGATCTGCCATTTATGTCCAGTAATTCCATGCCCAAGATGACTCTCTTCGGAGACTGAGTGATTTTTGCATCTTAATGGTTCTGTGACACGGAGCCATTTCGCTGGTAACATCCTGAAGTGATACCCAGATTTTTAACACCTATTTGTATGTTGGACTGATTGACTTGGCTCTAAGACAAGCATTTAATGACATGCCAGTCAGCCCCAGTCCCGCTTAAGTGTCCCCTCAGATGGGCCGGCTTAAAGAAGAATGACAGAAAATGTTCTTTAATAACTATGGTTTATCCATTCCTTTCAGATAGTAAGTGGCGCGTTCTCACCTCATTTGCAGCTTTTAATCTCAAATGGACATTGCTTTTGAAATATCCTCTTTCTTTCTTTCTTTTTTTCTCCCCGAGGCTGCCACTTGAAAGTTGAAATCTAGCAAGAATGTAATGGTCGGTGCCAGCTTTCTGAATTACAGGGTGACTGCCTGAGCTGATCCTAAAAAGCAAGTGTCTTTTTTATGCCGCATAAAAGGCTGAAATGTTTACATATCAAAAGGCTATAGGCCAATTTCTGTCAAAATTACACATGAAGTTAAGCAGTACAAGCAATTTATTTAAACACTAGTCATTGTAGAAAAATTCAAAACCATATGCTCTTTTAGCAGTTTTTACAAATGCATTTGACCCATGACTTGGCTAGACATACAAGCTTCATAATTTACTCTAAATTTCAAATCCCCTTGACGTTTAAATAAAAGATCTTCATTAATGAGGTTTACATGAATGAAAACTTTAGAAGCTGATATCGATTAGCGAGGGGCTTCGGGAACCGTCTGTGCATTCGCTCTAATTTTCAAATGACTGACTTTGCTAATCATTTCAAGAGAAAGTTCCACTGAGAACAAATTATCGTCATTTGCATTCTGTGATTTGCAAAAGCAACGGTGCAGTCACTTTGAAACAAACTTTAGTAAATAGCTCCGCTGAAAGCGGATTTCTGCAACCCTGGAAACCCGGAGATTTTTTTTTTTTCCTGATGCTTTGGGAACGCGTCGTTTTTCGACACCCTCTTCTTTATCCCCAGTGTTATGTTGAATTTTCCTAACACCTTGATTATTCCGTCCTCAGGGGCTCGGTGCGTGTATTTGGAATGTTGCAAAACTTCCAGCCAAACTCAGCTAGTAAGCGTTTCTACCTCCTGCTGAATGCGGGGGCCCCAGCCCTTGTGCGGGCTGCCCCTTAGTGGGGTGGCATTTGTGCCTCCACCCACCTAATCTCACAGGGGAAATTCCCTGAAGCTACCGGAGGTGTCCTTGAGGGAGCAGCAGGGCCACTGAGCGAGTTTTGAGCACTAATTTTGAGGCACTGGATTTTTTTTTTTAAGCCCAAATATAAAGTCGAATCGCGCTGTCAAAACTGTGCGGGATCTGCACGCTGCGCACAGACTCAGCCGTCTCTGCGCTTTGTCCCTAATTCCCCTGACCCCGCTAACTCGCCCTGCAACAGGAGCTCGTACCTCTGAAAAGGACACGCCAGCTTCTAGCACATGTCACGAAAAACCCTACTTAAACGCATCCGATTATGAACGCTGCTCTGTGACAGGGCAAGAGGCTGAAAGAATTAAGAAAGTTCCTGAAACCATAAGAAGTTGGGGCGGCAGATGCATTTTTTTTTTTTTAAAGAGCCACGGTGCGAATGTGTGTATATGACAGTGGGCGACAGTTTTCTCCATCACGAAAATATCTTGGGGCAGGCGGAGATACCTAAACACACATTCTAAACTTGGGCACTCTGTTTTACATCAGAGAAGCAATTTAATCTATGCTCTATGAATCAATTTAGCGATGACTGCGGCGCAAAAGCGCCCTGATAGATGCCGAACCGCAAATATACCTTGTGCTCGTAGAATCTGCTTATCTATTCTTTAATGTCCTAAAAATGAGGGCTATTACCGGGGCGACTGACTCCTACGCAAACACATTTTCATAGACTTCTGTGTGGTGATTGCTTTGTGTGAAATCGTGTTTGGGTGATAATAGGGAAAATCAACGGCGTGTTTACTGCATCTCCGACCTAAGCGCTCGCTGGCCGCCTGCGGCCGCTCCGGGTCCTCCCATGCTGAGCGGTGCGTGCGGGGCTGACAAACAATCGCGTAGCAACACGAGGTGGGCAATTTGCGTGCGTCGCATTTGTTATTCCAATTGTACCGAGAGACACGAGGCCGCTGATTGTTTGTTTAGCGCGTTTCGGACACTTGTGGGTTTCGGCCGGAGGAGGAGGTGGCCGCGCCCCTGACTGCTTTAGGCTCCTGCCTCCCCGCGGACACAGTGGAGCTCCTGCATATCGAGGGGCAATCTGGAGCGGGGGTGGGGGGGTGAGAGGAGAGCTTCTGGAGAGCTGCTTAAATAACTGGAGTTGGGGTGGCCTCGGGGTCCCTGTGACCTCTTTCCGGAAAGTCCTCTCTCCAAGAGGACAGGACTTTCGAACCCCTTTCCCTTTTCTTGGACCCAGCTGATACCCGGACCCTGTCCTTGGGTGGGGGTGGGGACAGTACACTCCTTTGTCCCAATGAAAAGGACTAAAAAAATGGCCCTAAGTCCACCCCCAGTCTCCTCCTCGAACGGGTAACAATTACGCAGCCTCATTAAATGTTAAGTTTGCAAGAGACCCAATGAACGCTGGCGTTGGTTCAATTAACTAAAAAAAAACCTTAGGCCGAGAGAGGAGGGATGATTTGCAAAAGTGGCAACGGTCGGTCTAGAGCTCTGACGCTCAGACTCTCGGTACAGTGCTCTTCCTTCCGGGAGTCAGTGGTACAGTGGGAGGACCGCAGGAAAGCAAGGGTGAAATCTAAATCCGATTCTTAAAAAGACCAATGCACCAAATGGAAGAAGGCATGATGGCGTGCGCATGGGAGGTTGTCCTATTCAAACACTCGGAGGCACTCTCAGATCTGCGGTGAAGTCTCTGTGCCGCGCTAGTCTGAGCACCTTTGCAGAAACAGACAAGGACTCCTTCCCGGTTTCCCGCGGTGCTTCTGCCCCTGGCAGGCCCCTCCAATGTCTTAAAAGATCACTCCCGTATCACCGCCGCCCGCGCCCAGCCACGAACACAAACGCAGCCAGAGTCTCTGCGGAAGTACAGCCTCCAGTTGTCTCCCAGCAATTGTACCCGGGAAAGGTTGGGAGGAATGTGTGTGCCCGGAAACGGGTGGTTTTTAAGTCTGTAAGAACGGGGGGAAATGCCTCTTTCCTTGGTTGGCAGGAGAGGGAGAGCGCTACACCTCCTTACCTAGACCTTACCTCTCTGAAGGGGAGGATCACACTCCTTCCTCTGGGAACGGTTTCTATTGTAAAAATTCCACCGTCTCCCCAAATTGAGACCCATCTCCGTCCTGCCCTTATCTCCGCCCTACAATCACTTCTAAGTTTGCTCAGCACTTAAAAAAGAAGCAAGGCTCTCAGGCCACCAGCGGGTGGGCGTGAGGGCACCGAGGTCCGTGCGGGGAGGCCTAGCAGGAGGAAGCGCTGCCGCCTAGCTTCTCCCCGCCACTCCTGCGCGCCGCCGGAGTTCTGCGCTCTGACCCGGGAACAGCAATTGACCAGTGCCCTTTCCCCTTTGCCCCAGCGCCGAGGAGGAGGCAGCCCACATACTTAGACCTAGTACGGCGACTTCAGACAACCCTGCGAGGACCCCTGCTAGTTAACCAGAGAGAAACAGAGGGAAATGGGCGTGAGTTAAAGGCGGCCCTCTTTGGGAAAACCCGGCCTCTGGGCCCTCCGCGGTCTCGCCTGGGCCCGCGTTGCTCCTTCCCCTGGAGTGACCCGGGTGGCCTGCGTGTAGGGCCGAGAACGGACAGCTCTGCAAGACCCGGCCTTGCGCGGAGCCTGCAGGACCTCGGGGTCTCCTTTCGTTCCGCGCGCACTGTCTCCTACCTTCTCGCAGGGCGCTTGGCCGACTGCGCGCCATCGTGGGCTGGATGCGCCTCCAGAGGCTCTGGCGGGCGGGGAGTGCCGCGCCGAGCATCCCGCAAATCGCGGCGGCCGCCTGCGGCGAGCACGGCCGGCCGGCCAAGGCACGCGGAGCCCAGCCTGGGCCTGCCGGGTGAAGGACGGCTAAGGGGCCTGTCCCAGTCAGAGAGCCGACAAGTCGGAAGGGAAAAATGCGACTTAATTGTTGGGGGGTGGGAGGGAGTAGGGAATCCCCAAAGCCCCCTTTTTGGATTAAAACAAAAACAGTTTTGGGGGAGACACTCCATTCCCAAAAGTAATAATTGTAAAAAGAAAAGAAAAAATACAAAACCTACCGACACCCATGCAGGAAACAGCTGGAATCGTCGGTTCAGAGTGCTACTTTTGACGGTCAGCTTTAAACTGTGGCTGAATTTGGTTTCTGCTGTTTAAGGCCTAGGGACTGACTGCTATGGTAGTTTTCAGACCCAAAGTGACTGCAAAAAAAAAAAATACATATATATATATGGATATATACACACATAAATATTTAAAGAAGCCCGATGCACTTCTTTCATCGTTTTTGCCTTTACGAATTTTAGCCTTTGCAAAAACAAAAGGGTTGGGAGCGGTGGTTAACCAATTCCATTAGCGAGAGAATCTCAAGATAAAATAAAATAATAAAAGAGAGGTGCAATTAGGCGGGGAGTGCATCGGGGCCCGGAGGAAGAGCGGACTTTTCAACGGTGCCTGCGGTGGACGCAGCCCCTCACATATTCTAAAAACAAAACAAATTCAGAAAGGCAAAAAGAAAGAAAAGAAAAGTAGCCCCAAAGTAAAACCGGCCACAATGAATTTGAGCTTCTTGCAGAGGAAATCGCACCCAATAATAGGACCCAATCTGAGGGGAAAGGGTGGGGGCGGAGTGGTCCGGCGGAGGGAGTTGTTAACTGCGGCCGCACAATGGAATTAATGAGATTAACCAAGGCAATTAGGCCGCCCGCCCGGCTCCGCCGGCCCGCGGCGGGGCCGCTGAATGGAAAAGATTAGGTTAATTTCATTAATTCACAATCCACAATCTCTTTTCAGGCCCCGTAACCCCCTCCCCTTGGCACCTCTCCCCCTCCCCCCACCCCAAAGGCCCCCCACCCAAAGGAACAGAAAGGGCCAAATCTGGTTCTGTTTGTCATCTGCATATTACCAGGAACTAAATCCAGGATGACGTCGACTCAGTATAAAACCAACAAGAGGTTCAGTTGGGCTAAACTCCGTCCTACCCGCGGGTTGAGTTCAGCAAACGCTGCGGCGAGGGGAGGGCAGGAGGAGGGAGAGCGGGCGCGGGGGGCGGGGAGGGGAGCGGGGCCGCGCGCTCGCCGGCGCTCTCTTTCGGTTTGGGCCGGCTCGGGAGGAGAGCGGACCCCCCCACTTTGAGGCTCTTTCTCCGGCGCGTCCCCGCCGCCCCCCGGTCCCGGCGCGGGGCTCGGGGATGCCCGCCAGCATGTTCAGCATCGACAACATCCTGGCCGCTCGGCCGCGCTGCAAGGACTCGGTGCTGCCGGTGGCTCCCAGCGCCGCGGCTCCCGTCGTCTTTCCGGCCCTGCACGGGGACTCGCTCTACGGCGCCGGCGGCGCCGCCTCCTCGGACTATGGCGCCTTCTACCCGCGCCCTGTGGCCCCCAGCGGCGCAGGCCTCCCGGCCGCGGTCGGTGGCTCCCGCCTGGGCTATAACAACTACTTCTACGGACAGCTGCACGTGCAGGCGGCGCCCGTGGGCCCGGCCTGCTGCGGGGCCGTGCCGCCGCTGGGCGCCCAGCAGTGCTCCTGTGTCCCAACGCCCCCAGGTAGGGTCGCGCTCTCTCGGGCCTTCGCCGCCTGCCTCGGTCCTCAGCCTCTGGGGCATGGGCGGGTGGTGGCGCTAACTTTTGTCACTTTACACAAAGTTTTCTCCTCTTGCAAACCTGCCCCCCCATCCCCCTCCCTTTTTACCAATAGGGCGCAGGGATTTGCACACTCACTGCAAACTTTATGCCGAGGCTAGCGGAAATTGTAGCTCAGTGCCTGCGTAGGGAGACAGAGATTTTTAGGATTCCCTAACTGGCTTTGGGAGTGTGCGGGCAGACGCCGGGGCACGCTCCACCGTTTCCCTGCACCCTCGATTTCCGTGCACCTCCAATTCCCAGCACCCCCTTGTACACGATTTTAAAGTTGGAGTGGTTGCGGCCGACGTGTGCGCGGTGGCAAGGGAAGTAGCTGAGCGTGCGCTCTACTCTGTCGTAGGCTACGAGGGCCCCGGCTCGGTGCTAGTGTCCCCGGTGCCGCACCAGATGCTGCCCTACATGAACGTGGGCACGCTGTCGCGCACCGAGCTGCAGCTCCTCAACCAGCTGCACTGCCGGCGAAAGCGGCGGCACCGCACCATCTTCACCGACGAGCAACTGGAAGCGCTCGAGAACCTCTTCCAGGAGACCAAGTACCCAGATGTGGGTACCCGCGAGCAGCTGGCCCGGAAAGTGCACCTCCGGGAGGAGAAAGTGGAGGTAGGCGCCAGGCCCTGCCGAATACGCTTAAAGACCCTTCCCAAATAATAGGCACCCCAGCCGCTTTCGCCCGGCCCTCCTTGAGGTCTCCCTGCACCTAAAAACATCCCAGTGGCGGCCCGGAGGCTGCTGGAGGGCGCTTTAGGCCCAGGAAGTGGAAGGAAAACGCGGAAGCGGGAGCGAGTCTCCTTTCCTTTTGTTGGTGCGAGCGCGGGGTCGTCCCGGGTACCGAGCCACACTGAGCCCCGGGATGCCCCGGCATTGGGACAGAGCGCCTTTGATTTTAACTGTTGTTTTGTCCTCCCTTGCGCAACAGGTCTGGTTTAAAAACCGCCGGGCCAAATGGAGGCGGCAGAAGCGGTCCTCGTCAGAGGAGTCGGAAAACGCAGAGAAGTGGAACAAGACGTCGTCCAAGGCGTCGCCGGAGAAGAGGGAAGAGGAAGGTAAAAGTGATTTGGACTCGGACAGCTGACGGCCGCAGGCCGGCCGTGGCTCATGCCTAACTCCAAGGACTTGCACAGACGGACGATGCTACTTTCTTGCACACGCGCTGCCTTGCGGGAGGGGGGTCGAGAAAGAGGAACGTGGACCTGTAAATAGTGTACAGAGCTGGGAGGGCCGGCGCCTGGGGCCGGGGCCGTGCGGGGGCTCGCAGCCCCGCAGTCAGAGGCCGCTGCCGGCGCCTCCCTCCCCGCCGTAGTATTTATAGTTAAGTTAACGGTGACAATTCAATAAAGTGATGGTGATGTAGACGGGCCACATTCCATATTTCGTACCTCTCCAGCACCACCATCGGAGGCCCAGAAAAGAAATCTATGTAGCCTAGCTTCGGAAGAAAAATCGTGCAGCTCCGACCTGTCCAAAAAAGAGAGAGAGAGAAAGAAAGAAACTCTGGGTGCGACTCAGTCACGGGGCGGGTGTTCTAGTTTGAAAGCGCACTCGGTCTCTAGGTCCCCAGAAAGGAGTGAAGAGTGCTGGGGCGGGGCGGGGCGGGGCGGGGGCCGGTAGGGTGCAGCATTGCCCAGGAGAGGGGCAGCCCCGGTTCCTGTCCTCCCCGGACCTTGGGGAGGAGGACTGTCCGTCCTTTCTGCAGACAGGAAGCTGTACCCGGGAACCCGAGTCCACCCCGGAGCTGGGAAAACCAGGGAAACTCCCCCGAGCCTCTCAGGCCGCTCACCAGGCCCTGCTCCTGCGAAGTCCCCAGACTTAAGGGGGAGGGTTCTCGGGTGAAACTAGGCAGCCCCGAAGCCCTCTCTCCCTTCGCTTTCCGGAGGCTTTCATGGCCTCTACTGCTGCCCGTCCCCTCCAGGGCAAGCCTTACTGCCCCACAAGCCCCGCAGTCTGCTGGCCAGATCTGTGTGCCCCAGGGCACAGTGGAGACCCCAGTGGTGCTGGGCCCTGCGTGCTTCCCGCTAAGCCTGTGGTCCCAGTGATCTGTAAGCCAACCGGACCTGACAGCGCACTGGCTGCGGAGTCCGCGGGAGCGCAGAGCCTCCTGTTTTCTCCCTCAAACTGCGCGTCTCCTCTCTGTATAAACTGGGGCCAGAGGTGGAGTGCAAGGAGCAAGCCAGGTGTGCTGGCCGGGCCCTGAGAAGGCCTGAAGAAGCTCCCCGGGGTGCCTGATGAGCGCTTGGGATAGGAACCAAGACAAGAGCATGCCTTCTGTGTGGTTCCCAGGACCATGGGCTGGGGAGGGGCGGTGCCGCAGTAGTGGAGGCCAAGGGCAAGCAGAAATGGCTTTTAGTGCCTTAAGCTTTATAGATTTTTGCATTAAATCCATTTTATAAACAAGGAAGCTAAGACTCAGAGCTTCCCAGCTTGGCTGGTTTATCTGCTGCCCCAGAGTAGCTGAACCCCTGCTTCCTTCCGGGCTGCCTCGCCACTTGGTGTAAGGACCCTCCAGGGGAAGGCTGTGCCGGGACTGGCTGTGGAACACAGTGCTCGCAAGGTAACGGCTTTTTACAAGAAGCAGTATTTTTTCACAGCTTCTTATACATTTAAAAGGTGCTCCTGGAGCAGATGAAGTGACGCCTATGAAATATGGAGTGACTCCCAATCATGCCTTTTTTAGTAAGCAGTATTCCTAGACCAAAGGAGGAGGCCGCAGTTTGCAGGCCCAGTCCGCCTCAAGGGACAGGATCACCTCGGTTCATATCTAGGCTCCATCACTTGTGACCTTGGACAAATTACGTCATCTCTCTGTTCCTTGCTTTCCCTAACTATAACATGGGCACAGTAATAGTATCTGCTTCTCAAGGATGTGGACTCAAAGGCACCGATCGGTGCAAAATGGTTCCCGGCACAGGGGAATCCTTCACTGTTGGCTACTGATGTTTTTAAAAATGTTTAATCCATTCTAGGGAGTGAGAGATACATGGATGTGAGAGAAACATCAATTGGCTGCCTCTCATTCATGCCCCAACCAGGGACTGAACCCACAACCTGGGTATATGCCCTGACTGGGAATCGAACCCCCAGCCTTTTGTGTACAGGATGATATTCCAACCAACTGAGCTAACCTGGCCAGGACTTTTTTTTTTTTAATGTAACGATTTATATTGTGTCAGACCAGCACTTCGAGATTTGTGTACATGATCTCATTTTCCTTTTCAAGAACTCTGAGATGGGGAATGTTTTCACCATTTTACAGATGAGGAAATGAAGGTTCGGAAAGGTTAAATAATTTAACACTCAGCTCATAAGCAATAGGGGACACCATTTTTGCCCATCTAGATCTTATACCGTAATTGGAAATGTTTCCACTACTACCAGTGCTGATAAGAATTACTCAAAGAAGCCGATAACTTAATTTCAAATGAACCCTCAGTGGTTATTAGCATACCTCCCCCTTAGACATCAGGCTTCCAGGGCGAGAACCACACCTGCTGTGCCCTTTTGCTCCCTCATTGCTGTTCCTGGGTGCTGTCCCTTGTCCCATTGGAGAGGGGTGAGCTTGCAGAGGTATCCAGGGTGAGCCTAGACTTCCTCTCCTTTCGTTCTCTATTACTCTAGAACATCATTCTACCCTGAGAGATCTGACATCTTCAGAACTCTAAACTCCTTTATGTCTCTTTGTCCATAACTTGCCCTCAGACTCCCTGTATGAGGGGGTCTTTTATTTATTTACTTATTTTTAAAAATGCATTTGTCTAGTCTGGAGAGGGGCCCATGGCAAGGGACAGGGAGAGGGGGACTGGAGGTAGTTTCTCTGACACTTCCCCTAGGAACACTGTTGGGGGGTTGGGGGAGGGCGGTGGGAGGCGCCAAGCAATGGGAAAGAGCTGGAGAGCTGCTCCCAGCTTGGCCCAGGAAGGCCTGAGGTGGCAGGCAAAAGCTCTCTCCCTGTCCACGTGGCCACGCCGGAGGCCCCCTTGAAGTATCGGCCCAGCTCACAGGAAATAAACATAGTAAACATCTGGAGTGAAGAGAGAAATGTCAGCATGGTTTGTCTAATTATAGTCCACCCATCTTTCTTCTGCATTCCCCAGTCAGCGGTGGGGCTCCAGCCATTGTCTTAGCCTGGCTGCTGGAGTCAGGAAGGGCCAGATGGTGTCACGAAGTAGAAGGCACATGGCCTTCAAGAGCTGTCTTTGGGCCTTGTGGTGGTGGGAACTTGGGTGAGGGCATTACGAAGCCATATGTATCCGTGTTCAAATGGGCAAGGCATCAGCCGGATGACACGCGAGCGGTTTCCAATCTGTAAAACTCCCCCGAAACCGAAGGTGTTCTCCCCGCTTCCTGGTTGAGCAAACCAAGGCACAAAGGTAACACAAAGGGCCAAAACGAGAACTGTCGTCTGCAAGGGACAAGGCTCTTGTGAGTTCCCTAAGTCGGTCTGCCCCACAGAACCCAGACTGTTCTTTTTGGTGGCGATAGAGTTGTATATAAAAGCGCACCAACCGCACATGCCCGCACAAGCGAGTGCAGTTGCCCTTGGGGAATTAATCTACCTCCAAGTGCCAGACAAAGACCGGTAATGACAATTGTGGCCCCTAACAGTAGTCTGGCACTTTCCACTGCAAGGGCCCTCCGCCCACATCTCAGGTCCTCAGGAGGAGGGAATCGTAGCCATTTTGCCGATGGGAAGTGGAGACTTCAGGCTAAAGGCCTTGCCCCAGACGCTCAGGAAATGGCAGAGCAGGCTCTGAACCCCCAGGCCTGAGCAGATTCCCCACACACCTCTTGGGGTGGTGGTGAGGTACGGGGAAACAGCTTCCAGGGGCTCCAGGTCACCTGGGCCAAGTAAGGAAAAGTGCCGTGTCGGGGCGGGGGGGTGGAGAACGAGATTCTCTGATTCTGAATATGCTGCATGGAGGGTGTTCTTTCTGGTCTTAGCAGTGCGCTGTGCGTGGGGGTAGGGGTTGAACGATGCTTTACAAACCACGCCCATGAAGAAAACATCTCAACAACAGTTCTTTAATCAAGTTGCCTGTCACCAGCTTTTGAACTCGGAGCTAATGTTTTAAGCCTGTGTGAAGGATGTCCTTTAATGGCTACGCGTGAGAAGGAAGCTGGCGGATTCCTCTTCCCTTGGAGTGCAGGGGAGTCGGGGCCAGGAGGTAGGGGTGACGGGGCTCATTTTCTGAATTAGATGAGGTTTTAAGAGACTCGATTAGAATAGTTTAGGCACCGAGACCCTCGCCCAAATATCTTTAGGTCCCTACGGTAGGTCCCCCAGATGCACTTTTCTTTTGCTCATGGCACACCAGATCTGGTCACCTCCTTAAGAAAAATGGAGGAAGCCAGTCTGGGGAGGGCTGTGCAACACGATGGGGTGAGTGGACAGCTGGGTGGCTGGTGGTTAAGCCCCACTGGTCCACGCCGCCATCCACGTGGAGCTCGTACAGTGACCTGGGAAAGTTTCCTTCCTCACTGGTGCCACAGGCTTGAGCAGAGGCTTCCAGATAATATAAGAACCCAGCAGAGTGTCTGACACATTGATTAATGTGTGCTTTGAAAAACACCCTCAAATTGGCTGGGCCATGTCCTGCCTAAATAGATTGGAATTAGGAATTAAGGAACACACCTTGTTTTTAATTGTTGTTGGTTCAGGAGTTTACGCATGACCCCAGGACCCAAACTCTGAGGAAATTGAAGGTGATTGCCGTGGATTTAAGACAAGGAAGCATCTGATAAGGTATAATGGGTTGCATTCTCCCTAAGAGGTTTAGAACAAGGATATTTAGAGTGAAGAAGGAGAGAATTTGGAGTGGATTTGGATTCAATTTCCAAGCTTCGCCAAATGACCTTGCCTTTTTTTTTTTTTTTTTCAAAGTAAAACGAAAACAAAACACAGTAGCCAGTGCAGAGGTCCTTGAGAGCTCTGGAAGAAAAGGACCCCGGGGGGATTTGCCCTGTGGGACCCCTGGCTGGAGGAACATGGGGCATCCCAGAGGCCCGTCCTAGAGCTATGTGACAACGTGGAAGACCTCTGCTGGTCACAGCATGGTGTTAAATCTGGGAAAAATAAGAAGCCATTGTCTTTGCAGTCCAGATGACCCACGGAGCAAACAGGATGAATTATGGCGCGCTGTGGTATTTTAAAGTGGGTCTGTAATTTCTGGATTCCGGCAATCCTGCCTTGTCCTCTGTGTCCAGCCCTGGGAAGTGTCAGTGAAGAGAGAACTTAAGAATTCCTCTCCCAACTTCCCTCTTTTTGTTAGGGGTCCATTCCATTAGTTCCTTCTGTTTTCCTAATTTTGCGGCCCTCCAGAGTCTGCTGAGCAAATCAAGCAGCCAGGTTTCGTCGGTGAATTGCATTTCCCCCAGCGTTGACACCCAGTCCCTTAACCTGAGCAGATTTGTAGAAGCTGTAATTAGGGAAATCATTTTAGCCGTGATAGACTAAGCTTAAAAGGGTGCATACGCTTTCCTCACTGATTTACTAGTTGGATCATGCTGGGCCCAGGAAATGCTGCCACCCCGGTGCATTATGGGCAAGGCCGCCCAAGGCTGCCCCTGGAAGGAGCCGCCGCAGGTTAAGGGGACACATTCTCCTTGGTGACCTGAGGACAGCTGAGCTCCGTTCCCAGCGTGAGCATTCTTCCTCCAGCTACTGCTCCCGACAGGCAGAACTCACACGTGGTAACTTGTTTACAAATTTGGGGTGGGACAGAAATATCTTAAAAATAAGAATTTTTTTTTCAAAGAAAAGACCCATGTTGTCCGGCAGCCTGGGGCGAGAAATGCAATGTGCCACAGGCGTAGCCTTGCAAAGAGGCTGCGCACAGCCCGAGAGCGGGGGTCCCACATGGCCACAGGGCTGCCTGGAGAATTGACTTGTTAGGGAAGGCCTTCCTTCCGAGAAGGTGGGCTTGTGGTGTGTGGATGGACCAGCCAGGTAGGGGCTCACTGCAGAGGCAGCCTGGGCGCCAGCGTGGCCTGAATCACCCCGACGGTGTTTGACCAGCCGGCCTCCCCGTGACAATGCCCACTCTATGGTGTCCCAAGCCAAGTGTTGACATCACCCGGCAAGGCCAAGAGATGCTTCTTCCCAGATGGAGCATGATTAATCCTCCTTTGAAAATCCTCAAAGTGCTAACTCTGGGACCAGAAAAAGAAAACTGCACCCCTCCAAGACACAGGGAGGCCCAAAGCATTTGAGACGTGCCCCTCTGCAAGCAAGGTTCCAGCCGCTGGGAAGCCAGCATCCCAGCTGGTGGTTTCATCTGAAGATGTTCCTGTGAAGGCCAGATGGCCGGGACATTACGGGGGATGTGCGTGTTCAATGTGGTTTTGTGTTTGAGGAATAAATATTTAAATCTGAAACCAAGAGAATCACTTTCTACTGAAATGGGCAGGGATGGAAAGTTGTGTGTGTGTGTGTGTGTGTGTGTGTGTGTGCATGTGTGTTAATGTTTGCCCCAACCCTAAATGGTGCCCCGGCATGCGTGATTCCTGCCACACGGAACCTTTCAAGAGGTTGTCCCCTCTGCTCTGGGGTGGGACACCAGGAGCACAGTGACGCCTCCCCTGTTTTAAGGTTGCTGTTTCTCTCTTGTGGCTGCCTTTGCTGCAACGGACTGCAGACATGCACGGGCAAAAAGAGACGCTCCGTCCTTCCGTCCCCTTGTGCTTAGCTTGATGTGACCCTCTTGGTTTTCTTTCAATTTTGGCCTCTGTGGCCTGGATTCTGATACAAATGTGAGCCGAAGAACATTTAACCCTTTTCTTGACCGCAGTTAAAGCTCTGGAAAGATCTTGGGTCTCTATGATTTGTTTTTGTCATTAAGGAAGATGTTTGTATGTAAATTTTTAAATTTTTTTTTTAAAGAGGAGGAATAATTTCTGCATTGCCTGGAGGGTGTCATAAAATATGGATCTGAACATTATTTGGGGATTGACAGTTTTATGATCCCTTTCCTGGGCATGTCCTCACCTGATCCCTTCTAAGCCTTATGAGCCAAGGTGGTTACTGTCCTCTTGTTACATAAGCATAGCCACAGCGACAGAGTTTGCCCTGTGTCAGGTACTAGGTACTGTTTTGAGTGCATTACCTTCTGTAGTTTATTTAATCCTGTCAGTGCCCCTGTGAAACGGACATTAGTGTCCCCACTGTGCAGAAGGTGAAATGGTATGTCCATTTAAAGCAAGGTTGAATCTTAGACTCCAAATCCAGGGCTCTTTCAGATGAGATCGGGCACGTTCAAGGTGGTATGGCCGTAGACTCTAGCATTCTTTCTACACCCCCAGACCACCTCCCTTTCCGAGGACCAGTCAGGAGGCCTGGCACCGGGTCTCAGCCCGACCGTCAGCCGGCAGGGTCACCTTTGAGTTACCCACTCCTTTCCAAAGTGAGAGGATTAGAGCTCCCTGCAACACATGACAATTATGTGGGGTTTTGCAAACACACATGATTAATCAAGACAAATATATCGGCACGTTAAAAATAGAAGCATACAATATATTGCTGTCTCTCAACAACGATAGTAATAAAAACAATGACCTCCATTCGGTTCATAGACATTAAAGGGGTGTCTAGACTGTTCCAGGTACTGTTCTAGGTGCTGGGGATACAGCCTCTGCCCTCCTGGAGCTTTGTCTTCTATTGGGGCCGGTAGTCAATCTCCAGGTAGACAGGCTGTCATTTTAGGCGTAAGTGCTCCTATGGAAACCAAGTCTGCTAAGGAGGTAGAAGGTGCTGCGGGGTGATCTGGAATAATTTTAACAGTGTAGCCTAAGGTCTGCGCGGCAAGGGGATTAAATGTCGCCGCAAGTAACCCTCCAGAGCAAGGGTGATGGGCTCTGTCTGTTTTGTCAATAAAGTTTTATTGGAACACAGCCGTGCCTGTTTGTTTAAGTATTGCCTATGGTTGCTTTCCCACTCTAATGGCAGAGTTGAGTGAGTCATTGCAATAGAGACTATAGGGACGGCAAAACGGAAAATGTTTATTGTCTGGCCTTTCACAGAAAACGTTTGCAGAACCCTGGTCTAAAGTTTAGAGTTTAAACCAGAAATGGAGGCTGTTGCTAGCCAGGAATGGAGACAGGATATACACCCATTTGTCTAATGCCTCATTTCCTTTCTCTGTGGGCTTAGCACGGTGCCCCACGACGAGGGTGGGAGTGATGGGATATAAGGCTGGATATGGAAGCCCAATACATATGACATGGCACCTGACACCTGAGATCTGCTCTCTTGGTGATATAGTCTGCACGTGCAAGAAACGATTTCTGAACAACAAAAAAAGGATATCAAAAAATGCTCAATTATGAGATATTGTCTAGGAGACAAAGAGGAAAGGTAGCTGCAACCCCAGAAGGCTTCCTGAAGGAGGTAGTAATTGAGGGTAGATCAACATTTGGCCAGCAAGGTAGTCCTATTAATCCAATCAGAGAGGAGGCTGCCTGGTTGTCATACCCTAACATTTCCATGTCCCAGTTAGCTCCCTCTGTTCATCCGATATTCACAGGCCACCCACTGAGTGCCAGGCCCTGTGCTCTGTTGGATCATAAACATGATTAGAGAAGTGTCTGTCCTCAGGCACGTGGATTAGGCTGACCCAATACTAAATGACCAGTGTTGAGGTGGAGGGTGGGGGACCCCACGACGTGCTGTGGTTGCCAGAGGAGGGCCTTAGGCTTTTGGTGGTAGATCATTGGAGCCGTGTGGTTTGAGGCACCTGGGGATGTGCAGGGGGAGCAGGAAGAGGGAACAGCTTGAGCAGAGGCTTGGAGGTGAGAGGGCAGGGTGTGAACAAGAACCACCGGTATGGGTTTGGCTGGGCAGAGGCTGAAAAAAACGGAAGGCAGGAACTTGGTGGGAATGCGCAGCCTGGTACTGTGTGGTGCTCCGTTGACTGTTTTAAAACCAACCCACAGCGGTGGCTCTGCTCCCCTCCCTCCCAGACGTCAGCAAATAGTCATGCAGATGACCAGGGTCCTACTAACACAGAGTTCCCGTCCACTGTCAGCCACAGGCCTGCCTGGCCGAGAGAAGCCGCGGGGCCCTATCTCGTCAGCATCTGCTCAGTGTCCTTTCCATGTGCCATTACAGAAGGAGAGGAAAACATCTCGGAGCCTTCTGCGGAGAAGTTGTGTGTGTGTGTGTGTGTTTTTTTTTTTAATTTGGAATGGGTTTTAAAATAGTGATTTGTGGCTGGTAGTCGAGTTCATCAAAGTGATTTTTCCAGATGCTGTAGTTCTTGGGCAGCTGACACATTAAGGCCCCCCACTCCCCCCGCAACCCCCAACCATGTTCTAAGTTTCTCTCCAGCCTTAAGCATCAATCCTTCCTCACAACGACTGGCTGAGGCCTGCACATGGCATCTTACAGCTTATAGAGCCTGCCTCTACAAAAACCAGAAGACATGACCACGGCAGGGACTGTCCTTTCCCCTTTAAAGAGATCGGAAAGGTTGAGCTGCTTTCCTAAGATCACAGAGCCACAGCGGGTGAGTGGAAGGGTGGAAGTCTTCCAAACCCTGAAACTTTCCGTTTATATCTGCTTTTGTCTCAAGGGTACAACTGCTCTTCCTGGATGTGACAGCATGTTGGTTTCAGCATCAGGTGAGTCCAAAACGCATACTCTTCCTCGTGACCAGATTCTCCAAATACCGCTTACTCCAGGCAGCCTTCTTGGATCACTCCAGCCTTTCTTGGGCCTCAGAGACTTTGTCCTGGTCTATTGGGGTTTCTAGGAGGTGTAAAGATTCTTGGGCATGTCCAGAGCTCATAGATACCCCCCTGCTGAATTAAGTCAAGCTTCACATCTGCCAGTGACCATGAAATTCTAATGCCTCAGGAGAGCAGATCTGCTCCAAAGACCCGCTGCCACCACCCTCCCCCACCTCTGTACAGAGTTCCGTGGCATTGGAATGGCGTCCCTCTCATAATCCCTCGACAGGGGAGTTAGCTCTATTTACAGCCTCTGGCAAAAGGCAAACCTGGAGGAGTTCTATTAACTCACTGGCATGGATTCCTTTTTAAGCTGTTTTGTCTCGCGGAATGGGACACGGGTCAGTTTTGACAATGAAGACAGTGAGTATCTGTAAAGCCCTTGGCAGTCTAAGAGTGATTTTTGCACGCAGTTTGTCCTTGGGTCCCAACGACCTCCCTTTGGGACAAGTGTTCCTTTCCCCAGCACGCGTGGGAGGGGTGTGGCCCTCACTCAGGCTGTGAGTAAGAATGGAATGGAGTGAGGGATGGGCAGGGGGCCATGAACCGCGCCCCCTGTGAGGCTCTAGCGTCAGAAGGTCACACAGGGGCTGTGGCCGGACGGAGGCAGCTGCCTCTCAGCCCTCTCTCTGCTCCTGCTGACCTTTCTTCTGGATGAGGCAGCCCCAGAACAGCTACTTGATGCCGATCACCCCCGCCCAGCTCTCCAGGCCCAGGGGACAAGCTCTTGTGGGCGGGCGGGAGCCAGACCCTTCTCTGAGCTCAGCAAGGGGGAGGTGGAGAGGTTCAGAGCCCACGAGCCAAGGACAGGAAGGATTTCTCCCCACCTGCCGCATTGCTTTTCCAGAGGGGGCTTTGAGGGCAACCGTGGCCTGACATAAAGGGCTGGGCACCCCGTGACAGAGGCCGGGGCCCTGGCCGCACGGGCCCACTCTGCCGTCTTCGGCTCTGTCACTGCTGATATTGCCAAGTTGGGCTTCCCGTGAGGACCAAGCCTGGGAATGGAGAGCAACAGGGAATGGAGAATCAACCACCAGGAGTTAGGCCTCGGCCACTTCCTGACTCAGTGGCCCTTCACGGACACACTCAACCTCTGGGCCTCAGTTTCCCCATCTGTTAGGGAGAGTCACGAACCCTGCCCCTGTCGGGGGTGAGAGGTTCACATGGCTTGATGGATGTGAAGGTGCTCAGTGGCGGTCCCATGGTCATGTGTTGGTGGCCTCTCGGCCTGAGGATCTTGGATTCTACCTGGCACTGTTCCGCTCTGACATTCTTGGCCTCTGTTTTCTGGCCCCTCCCACATCCAGGTTGCCTCCTGGAACAGGTGGCAGTATCTGTTTCTCACCAGCCTGGCCACCGGCCGGGTCCGAGACGGGTGGCCTCTGTGCTGTGTGAGGTGGCTCACTTAACTGGGAGGGGCTATGGGTGCTGCAGACTGGGGAATTTTACGGAATGACTGGGCTCAGGCAATGTGACCAGGTGTTTGGGTCACCAGGGGACCTAAGGGCATTCTGGTCACCCTGCCCAGACCCATAAATGTTCCCTGAGATAAAATCCTATTGCTACAACCCCAAAGAACTACCGCTTCCTCGACTGTGCCAGCATTTGTCACCACAACTCCTGCCGTGGTCACCAGGCAGTGGCTGGGCCTTACAGAGCTTTGCTGCCATTACCTGGAGGTCTGACTCCACCTCCCATGGGCACTGGAGCTGGACAGGCTCAGTTGTCCTTCTGGCACTGCTTGGTGTGAGCTTCGTGACCTTGGGCCAGTCACCTAACATTGCTGGGCTTCGTGTTCTTCCTCTGTTAAGACAGAAGGGATGTAACACATTTACCCCTGTGCCCACAAAGAGAAATCCGCAAGAAGTAGGAGCTGTTGTCCTTGGAAACTTGGGGTGGTAACATTATTTGCTACTTACAATTTTACCTGTCCATTAACCTAAGATTAGGGGTTGACCTAGTAGGAGAGGGGGAGTGTAACAAGTTACCGTAAACTTAGTGACTTAAAACAACAGGAATTAGTTCTCTCGCAGTTATGGAGGCCAGGAGTTCAACATCAAGGTGCTGGCGGGGACCTGCCCCATCCAGTACCCTCAGGGGGATCCAGCTCCTTGCACTTCCAGTTTCCAGGGACTCTGGGCATCCCCTGGCTTGTGGTACATCACCCCAATCTCTGTCTCCATTTTCACATGGCCGTCTCCCCTGTGTCTGTGTGTGTCAGACCTCTTCCTGCTCTTCTCCTATAAGGACACTTGTCATTGGATTTAAATCCAGAATGACCTCCCCTCGGGATCCTTTACTCAATTTCACCCACAAAGACCCTTTTCCCAAATAAGGCCACATCCACTGGTTCCCGGGGTGAGGATGCGGCCGGCCACTGAAGCCATTCTGGGAGGCGAGGGACAGGAAGGGAAGGCTGTGATCCTACTTCTCGGCAGAGCGTGGAATGCCTCTCTTGCCCACACTCTAAGGCCTCCCCGGGCACCGGCCCTGCAGTCATGCTGAGGTGGACTGCACACACCTACGATGCTTTGAGGCTTGAGTGCTGTCCCTTGGCACCTGCCCGGTAGGCTGCAGGTGCCAGGGAGATGAGAACTCTGGAAACAGCAAGTGGCAGATGGGACTGAAGACCCCCCTGCCCTGACCGCATTTTAGTCACCTCCGGCTGCCATAATAAGATGTCATGAATGGGGTGGCTTACAGGACACTAAGTTATTTTCTCACAGGACTGGAGTCGGGAAGTCCAAGATCAAGGTGCCAGCAGGTTGGTTTCTTGGCTTGCAGGCAGCTGGCCCCCTCACCACCTTGGCCTCACATGGTCTTTCCTCTGTACACATACTTTCCCTGCTTATAAGGATGCGAATCCCATCAGACCAAGGCCCCACTCTTATGACTTCATTGAACCTTAATTACCTCCTTAAAGGCCCAATGGCAAAATACATGGTGTTGGGGGGCGGGTTAGGGTGTCAACATGTAAATTTGGAGGGGACGCCTTTCTGTCCATATCACCGCCTTTGATCAGCTTCACCTTTGGACAGCCGTTTTGACGGATCTGGTCCACTGGGTGCTGGGATTACATTATTTTTCCCAGTTTTGTTAGTCAGCACTGCCTGTCAGAGCTTCAGCCATCAACATGATCTTCGTGGGTCTCTACCTTATAATGCCACCAGTAGCAGCCACCACTCAAGCTGAATGCGAGGCAGGGACAGGGCTAGACATTTATGCACTACGTGTCCAGGCCACACTTCACTCTCACCCTAGGAGTGGGGACCACCATTGGTTCCCTTTGGTGGATGAGGGGCCTCAGGCTCAGAGTGGGGAGATCCCCCACGAGGAAGTGTCGAGGGCGCGCCGTGAAACCACGTCTCTGACTCGAGGTTGTCTTTCTCCCCCTACCATCCTTTCTTACCTCTGTTGGTTCAGGGGAGAACTTTTGAAAACTCAGTTCAGGCACTGCCACTATCCTGTTATTCCAAAACAGGTCTGATTTTCCCTCTCCGGCAACTTCTCCCTCTCTCTTTGGAACGTTGCAGGCCTGGCCAGATAAACTGTTGTCTTCCTTTCGATAATCCAAAAGCCGGGTCCGCGGGGACGTCACTGGCACACGCAGCCTTCTCCCTGCCTGCAATTACGTTCAGTGCTTCGGGGAAAAACCTTCCCCACACATAGCAACGGTTTCCAGGCTGAGCCAAGCGATGGGCTTCCAAGTAGAGGGGTCACTTGGAGACTGACCAGCATCTTCATGGGATGGAGGTGACCGCCAGCCAGCCATCCACAAAGGGTGGGTGTGTCTTTGCAGCCAAGGGTGGTTGACCTCGAGGCCCCTCATTCTTTCCAGCGCGTGGGGTGTTCTCGTCACTGCCCCTGGAAATCTGGAAGCGTTGGCCTCGTAGGACTAGCAGCTTGTTTTCAGAGCAAAGGTGAAGGGATCCAGAGTACAGTGGCCCCGCACACACACTCGTCTCCCGAAGGCTCTGTTGCCAGAATGACAGCATGCTCTCTGGTTGGCTCATGCTTTTGTTCGGAGCCTCACTGGACAGGAGTGATTTTCAATCATTTCAACCCCATTCAGTTGCATCGCTAAGGCTGTCTCAATTTTTACTGTCCGGCTGGGTTGGTCTGCATTTGGTCCAAATTATGTGACTGCCGACAGACGGCGGTAAAAGTGCTTTAGCAGGATGGGGTGCTGGGAATCCTGTCGTCTGGGGAGGGAGAGGGAGACCGCTTGGCTCTGCTTCCCGAGCCCGGTGACACAGGGTAGCCGTTTAATCTTCCAGAGACATGGCTGCCTCGAGTACAAAACAGAGCTAATAACTCTTGCCCCTTTGTTCTCTCCGGAGCACATCACAGCATCTTGGAAGCACGAAAGCAACTTCTTCCCCCTCTCCCTCGGAGACGGAGAGGAGTGGACTCTTCAAATGAATTGGATGTGAAATGGCAGAATATGACGTTGATAACAGTCCATATTTTTGCCTGCGTCTAAGTTCTCTTTTTCACAGACCTCCTCCCCCCCTCACCGATGGAGCATCTGGGGGGCCTGATACAAGCTATGTGAAAAGGTCTGCATGCTTAGAAAGCACCACCACCCTGAGTCCGGTACGAGCAAGGCATTTTCCTGATGAATGCTTGCGATAATGGATGAGATGAGCCAGGAATGTTCTGGATGAGGAATGGAGGCTGGGGGAGGAAGTAGGGCTGAACATGCCCAGGGTCTCACTGTAAAGACTGCGTCTGTGAGGCGAGGGCCAGCTGAGCACAGAGTCCAGAGCGGGGGTCTCCCAAGAGTGCCCAGAGCGCTGGCAGATGGGGCTGAGCAGGCAGGGCTGCGGGTCGCGGCCAAGAAGATACCCCAAGACTCGAGTCAGGAGGGTGAGGAGAGGCGGCGATTGGGACCCAGGCCTTCGGACCAGGGCCAAGCTTACCAGAACAGCTTTGGAAACTGGGCACGGGGTGCCCTAGGCCTTGTGGTTAGGGATGGCGCTGTGAGCATAGTGGGGACAGGGGACAGGCCTGCAGGAAAAAAGACTCCAGGCCCGGAAGTGTTCCGGCAGCGCCCGGTGGAGCCCGAGTCCCAGATCCACATCGGACTCTGCCCCGGGGGTTGTGTCATCGCAGAGTCTCCGTGGGAACAGCACTATTTTTAGCTAACACTGGGACGGGACGAAGGTCCATGGTGAAATGTGACCACTTCCTGCCTTGAGCTCCACGGGGCTGCCCGTCTCTGTCCCCATCGCCTCACTCTCCAGACCTTACATGGAGCCTTCACTTTCTTCATCCTTTTTGAGTTTTTCTCCTTTCCCCTCTTTCCCTTCTCTATTCCTTCCTTCCCGTTCTCGCGCTCCCCGCCCCTGTCATCTTTGCCCTTCGCTGGCGGCTGGAATATGAAGGAGGCACAGGGCAGGGCTCCAGCCAGGGCAGGGGATGGACATGGAAACATGAGCCCCGTGGAGGTGGTGACGGGGCGGAGAGCGCAGCGGGTGCAGGCCCCGTGGAGCACCCAGAGGGTGCAGAGCCTTCCCGGGCGGGCCCTGGCCCTGCCCCAACACCGGTTGCCCTGATGTTGTTATTCTACCAGGAAGAAAGACTTCAGAATTAATAAAGGTTTTAAAGCGTCATGCCCTAAAGCCTTTTCCAAGGGGCCACACGAACAGCGTCCAGGTGGAGTTTGCTGGGGTGGGGGAGGGGAGGGGAGGCCCTGAGTGGACACAGAGGGGCTGAGTCCGAGGGGAGGGGACCTAGCGCCGGATTAGTGGGGCTTTAGTGGGACAACGTTCATTAACAGGGATGGATCCCTGACTTCCCCTTGGAATGAAGTTCCCAGGGTCCTCACTAGAGACAAGGGTGTCATGGACCTGGCCAATGAGGGTGACTGTGCTTAAAATGAGTGACAGCTCTGCTCATGGTTTAGAACACGCACCACTCTGTGGGTCACTGGAGGGAGAGAGCCCCTAGGTTGTAAAGACAGTGAATGTTAAAAGAGAAAGTGGCGAAGGGGTTAAAAATCAACACTCTCTATAGCTACGTCTGCATCTATGTCTTATCTGTGCCTGTACTAACCCCTATATCTCTATCCAAATCTATCTCGTACCCAAAACACAAGTATTCATTCACTTCTGTGTTCATTTTCTAGGATTACCTAAATCACACCCGCCCATGGAAAGTTTAAAATATACAGAAGTGGCTAGCGAGGGGGGACAGCTGTCCCTTCCTCATCAAAGCTTTTCCGGAGTGTGTTTCGTTACACAGTCTGTCACGAACTTCTCTCTCCATCCGTTGTCCATGCGTGTAGGCCAGCCTCGCAGTGGGTAGCCGTGTCCCTCAATTTATGGGCCCACCTTCGTACTACTGGTTAGGAAGCCATTTCCGGTGTTTAACCGGCACCGTTGCCACCCGGAGACCACTGTGCGAGGATCCTACTTGCCCTGTCCCTGCTGGCGGAGGTCCAGAGGGACAGTCTTGCAGCAGAACTGCTGGCCGCTCTCACCGCCCCAGGCTGCAGGTGCCCATCGCGGACATGTGCCAGGATGAGGGCACCAGAGCGAGGTTGGGCTTGTTAAAATTTTTAAACTGCTTGTTGCATTTCTTCCTCTTCATATCCTTCCCCACTTTTTTTTTTTTTTTTTTTTTGGATGAGACAGTGGTTGTTTTCTCGCTGTCAGAGCTTTGATCAAGTCAGGGCAGCTCATCCTTCGCCATACACACACACACACACACACATTTATACAGCATATATATATGGTGTATATATATGAGATACCTATATGGTGTGTGTATATGGTATATATATGAGATATATATGGTGTGTATATATATATATATATATATGTATATATATGGTGTGTGTGTGTGTATAGTCTGTCCAGAAGGTATCCAGTCATGTAGTATGAAAAATAGAGACAGTTATTGAAGAACACCCAGGAAACATTATACATAGGACAATAAAGCCTCAGTCCCCTTCAAAGTAGGCACCTTAGGACCCCACACTGTTCTCCCAGTGTCCCTTCCACTGTCTAAAACATGGTCTTGATCTTGCTGCAACTTTTCCACACCTTGTTCAGGCATGGAGAACCAGGTGACTTCCATGGGGACGACTGGACCTTCAATTCCAGATCATAGCTATAGACTCATGATTCATCTCCTATTATGACCTTCTGGGGGAAATCTGGTTCATTGGTAGCGCTTTGAATCAAGCCATTGGCAACTGCAGCACGATGCTCCTTCTGTTCTGGGAGCAGAAGCTGCGGAACGAATTTGGCCACAACACATTTCATACCAAGATCCCGAATCAAAATCTCGGACTCAGTAGTTTTGGGAAGCCCCAGATCCGCTTCTAGTTCTCGCACTGTCAGTTGCTGATCTTCGTTGACTGCAGCCCGTCCGCGTTCAACATTCTCAGGTGTTCTGCTTGTTGCCGGCCTCCCAGAACATGGATCACTTTCAACAGATGGGCAACCATCTTTGAAGCATATGTGCCACACTTATATTTGCACTGCACTCATTGCATCGTCCCCAAAAGCCTTCCAAATCATCCAAATAGTTTCCATAAAGAAATGTTCAAGCTTAACACAAAATCTGATGTATATTCATTGCTCTATTTGCTCAGTCATTTTGAATGCAACGGCCACACGGTACATGTGCTCACTCAGCAGTGTCTACCACCCCCACTGACTAGTACAGTGAGGTCGTCATTGTCCACACATATGCCTTCCAGTCCACTCTCCTCGGCTGCCAGGTTACATCGATGTTGGACAAACTGTTCTCATTATATTAATAATGGTTGGACTTTTTCCGGGCAGACCTTGTATATTACATTACTTTCAAACCGTCATTTGTATTTTAACTCTGTCTGTGGTCTTTTGCTGTATAGAGCGTTTGATTTTTATGGGCTAAAATTTGTGAGTCTATTTTTTAATGGCTTCTGGATTATATCTTGCTTAGAAAGGCCTGCTTTACCCCAAGATTATGACAATAGTCTGATGTACTGTTTTTCTAGTACTTTTATAGTTTGATTTATTACACTTAGGTCTTTAATCCATCTGGAGTTTATTTTAGTATCTAGGGTGATGTAACAGTTCAATTTTATGTTTTTCAAAGTGATAACCAGCTATTCCATACTGTTTACTATGTAACATATCACCCCTCACCATTGATTTGTAATATAACATTTTCTCTATTTGTCTGTTGTATCCTGTCTCTCTCTCTCTCTGTCTTTCAGTTATCTTTTCCTGCGCCCTTGGTTGTGTTCAGTTGGTTTATTTGTCTGTTTCCATGTTGTGTAACTAACCTGGTTTTATGGTACCGCTTAATAACTGATGGGGTAAGATCTTATTCTCTTTTGTTAGTTTTTTCCCCCAAATTTTTAGTGGCTAATTATGTTTTACAATTTATTTTAAAAATTCCAAGAAGCCCTGGCTGGTGTGGCTCAGTGGATTGAGCGAAAAGTTGACTGTTCGATTCCCAGGCAGGGCACAGGCCAGGTCCCCAGCTGGGGGCATGTGAGAGGCAACCAGTCGATGTTTCTCTCACACATCAGTGTTTCTCTCCCTCCCTTTCCCCCTCCCTTCCCCTCCCTAAAAATAAATAAATAAAAATCCTTTGAAAAATCCCAGAGAAATAACTAGCTGTTGGTATTTTGATTGGAGTCACACTTGCCCTTAATTTGTAGAAAAGGCTCATCTTTGCAATACTGAGTCTCCCCAGGCAGGAATATGATGTTTACCAGCCAGTTCTTGCTGTGTAACAAGCCATCCCAAACTTAGTGGCTTAAAGCACTTCCATTTATTATGGCCCCCGAGTCCGCGGTTGGCTGGAGACTGGCTGGTTTGAGCACAATGCCAAGTGCTCTGCTTATTTCATTTAATAGTGATTACTCATTAAATATTGTATTAAATATTTTATTTAACTGAATGTAAAATACATGAACCGTAGTCTCTCAAAGCACTTTAAATGTGCAGTGATCCCTGTGCCCAAGGGGGGGTGTGGCGGGGGTGTTTGAGTATGAGTGTGTCTGTGTGTGTCCATGACTGTTTGTGTGTGTGTCTGGGGGAAAGTGCAGAAGGTATGAATCCCCAAGATTTGGATTTGGGGGGGGGGGTGCATTTTACACTCACATCTCTTGGGTGACCTTTAAGCTTGCTGCCTCTTTTGGGATTATACCCTGAGACGTTTTTCATATTTCTGGTTTCCATCTTCTCTCCTGGACCACAGAAGTCCTGCGGCTGCCACCGCCAGCGTTGCACAGGGTTTGGCTGTTGCAGCACCCGGATCTCAGTGACAGGGCTTTTCCCTCTGTTTACCCAGCAGTCACACCTGATTAATCTAAATCAATTTGCAAATGTCTTTATTTACATGGAAAATCCTTTGGATAAACAAGAACTCCTGTGATAGAGTACACACTGGGACAAAAATCCCAGCTCCTCCCGTAAACCAAGTTTCCTGACACACAGGCAGCCAGGCCATCCCAGACTGTTTTCGTCTGGCCAACTGCGATCTGCGTACGCTTGGCCTGATGTGAACGCAAAAGGAAACCTTCACAAGTTTGTCTGGAACCTGCTGCTCCTACCTCTCAGACTGTCAGAGTCCAGATAAGTAATCAGAATCAGGCCTGTTGTGAGTGTGCCTTTCCGAGGTCAGAACTCCAGGGCGTCGTGGTGTGTGTTAGTTTCCTGGGGCCACTGTAACAAAACACCGCAAGCTAGGTGGCTTAAAACAATAGCAATTTATTCTTTCATAGTTCTGGAGGCTAGAAGTCCATGACTACGTGCCTGAGCTCTCACGACATCTGCCCCTAGACGAACCAAGGGGGGCGGGGCAGAAATTCAGGGTGAACAGGTGGCGTCAGTCCCCGTGCAGGGAAAAAGGCACATATACTTGTTGCTGGTGGACATGCAATTGTCCCAACCTTTTCGGGAACTAACCTGGCAAAATGTACTGAAATTACAAACATAGCCCCTTTGACCCAGAATTCCACCCCTGAGAACCCTTGTCATCCAAACAACATAAGGCTATGTGTTCAGTGTTGAATGAATGGTGGATAATTCACAGGAATTCATTGTAATTATAGTAATGGATAATTCTTAATAATTCATGGAGGATAATGAATTAGCACTGTATCTGGGAACTTGGCGTAATCTGCACGAGGCACGAAAAGAGAAAACAAGCCGAAGAAAAATACGTACAGTACGGACATATTTTTTCCTTAAAACATGGACAGAAATATTTTATATAAGTACATATACGTGTCTGTGCGCCCTCATGGTATGTTTAGAAACAATGTGCAAGCATGGGGACAACGTGGGAAAGGTGAGCGCCAGGTCGTTCGTATAGGGCGAGGGCGGCGGGGTGAGGAAGGGGGCGGGGAGCCGCGTAAAAGTAAAAGGCAAATAGAAGACGAACAAACACAGATCTAACGCCATCTGATGAAGATGACCTCATTTAGGCTCTTAGTTAAGATAATACACGTGTTTATATGTACTTTATCTCTTCGAATGCCCTTTGCCTCGAAGTGTATTTCGCCTGATATTAATATTGTCACCCGATTCTTCTTAGGCTTCCTCTTCGCGTGGTAAATTATTTTCCACTCACTTGCTCTCAATCGACCTGTCTTTATCATTAAGGAGCATCACTTTTACACGATATGCACTTGGGCGTCTTTCATCCATTCAGATTATTCTACCTTTTAATTGGAGTGTTTAGGCCATTAAGATTTATGTGCTTATTGATGTGATCAGATTTAGGGCTACCATCTTATTATTTACTTTCAGGTTGTCCCTTTGTTGTTTTTTAAAAATTTTTAAAAATTGTTCAGTCACAGTTCACATTCCCTATTTTATTAGTTTTAGGAGTCTAGTGTAGGAGTTAGACATTTCGATAACTTATGATGCGATCCCCCCAAGATTTTTAAACTGATTTTTATAGTAATTTAAAATTTACAGAGAAGGCGCAAATATAGCTATGGGTTGACTGTCTGTGTCCTGCTGCCACAATTCGTAGGTTGAAATCCTAACCCCTCCAGGATGGTGTTAGGAGGTCAGGCCTTTGGGAGGTGATTACATCATGAGGGTGGAACACTTGGGAATGGGACTGTGTCCTTATAAAAGAGGGAGAAACTGTATCCTTCTTTTTCTCTCTGCCTCGTGGGGGGGCACAATGAGACAATGACCATCTGCAAACCAGGGAGAGGACCCCTTGCGAGAACTGAGCTCGCTCGACCCCCTGACCTTGGGCTTCCAGCTTCCAGGACAGTGAGAAATAAATGTCTGGCGTCTATAAGTCACCCAGTCTATGACATTCTTTTCTAGTGGCCAGAATGGGGGACAAAGACAATGGCACAGAGAGTTCCATATGTCCCTTACCTAGTTGCCCCCGTTATTAACATCATACATTATACCTTAATGCGGCCCATTTGTCACAGGAACGACACCCGCCTTGGCACAGTACTGTTAATTAAGCTCCAGACTTTATTTGAATTTCACAGTTTTTCCATTAATGCCCTCTTTCCAGTCCAGGTACCAGGCTGCATGCAGTCATTATGTCTTCGGCTCCTCCGCTCTGTGACAGTTTCTCGGTCTTGCCTTCCTCCTCATGACCTTGACAGGCTTGAGGAGTCCTGGCCAGGTATCCTGTAGAGCATGCCCCGGCTTGGGTCTATCTGATGTTTTTTCTCATGATTAGACTGAGGTTTTGGAGTTTGGAAAGAATGCAATGCCCAGGAGGGGAAGCGCCCTCCTCGTCACATCGTATCGGGGTTCCATGACAGCACCCTCACTCGGCACTGGTGAGGTTGACCTTTAACACCTGGCGTGGGTGGGGCTTCCCAGCCTTCTCCACGGTAAAGCTACTGTCTGCCCTGTCCCATACCCTGCTCTTTGGAAACCAGTCACTAACTGAATCTAGTCTGCCCTCCAAGGGCGGGGGGGGATATGGGGGAATTAAGCTCTGTACCTCCTAGAAACGGAATATCTACATGTATAATTTGAAATTCTTTTGTGAGAAAGATTTGTTTGTTGTCCGTATTTATTTATCCAGTCGCATAGACTCGTATACTTATTTTACACTTTGGGGTATAATTCAATACTATGTTATTTATTTTGTTGTTCAAATCATTCTAGCTTTGGTCGTTGGGAGCCCTTTCAGGTTGGCTCCTGTATCTGTTTGACTTGTCCCTAACCTAAGGTTCTGTGATTGAATCTACCCTGAAATTTTCAACTTTTCAGATATATGAGCCACTAAGTCTTCCCTTCCCCTTTTATTCCTTAAGGTAATTTGATTTGGATATCTGTCCAATCTGCGCAAGCAACAGGAGACCTGATCTAATATACCACATATAATATATCTGATATATAACAGATATAATACATACCAGACTCAGATATAATAGGACTATTAATATTGTTATTGAGGGTTGTTTAAAAATATGGAAGTAAGTTGAAAAATGATCATATTCAACATTTAGACCAATATAGTTACCGGTGTTAAACAGGTAATTTAACTTTGAGTTTCCTGGCAGCCAAAGCAAAAATAGAAATGGGATGACTTATATGATTAAAGGAAACATACCAGACTCTTAAGAGAGTTAAAGTAATCCTTGTTCCACATGTTGCAAATAGTATGTTCTCATGAAGATTCTGATTCAAGGATATTAAGCAGTATAAGGATTTTTCTAAAGATGCCATAACATTCCAATATAAAAGCAAAGGATGTTATTATTTCAGTGCAATTTAGTAAAGGCATTTCTGTAAGAACTTAATTCTTGTGGTCTAGGAACCAGCTTTTCCACGTTCTAACTTGATACAGACTGAGAGCTTGGGGACACAGAGGAATGGATGGGTAGTCGTTTTAGACTATCTTTTTCAGGTATCCTTGGCTATTTGAAGGATAGTAGTCAAACTATTTTTAAAATCAACACACACACTGAGCACACACACATTATGGGAAGAAAAGTGATTTATAAGTCAGGATTCCAACTCTAATGTCGGAGCTGGAGATTTAACTTCGCAATTTTTCACTGATGCTAATGGGTTTTGTCTGTTTACCTATCAGCTCAGGAAACTCCTTCAAACCTCTCTGCAGAGTTTAACAGGGTTCTTCCTGGAGAAACCGCTCCTTTATGCACTAAGGATAGCAGGTTTGGGACACAAGGGGAAGTGAGCCTGTGGAGAACTCCCTCCCAGATAGTTGCTTCCATTCCTGTTGCTTTTTCCTTGTAAGTTCAAATGTGCTGTACCTTGGCATCCGCAGGCCGAAATGGTGACTGCTGAGCATTCCGTCTCTGGCCCCTCTGGACCTGCGTCAGGCTCCAACTCCACATTCCGTTTGCATGAAGGAACCCACCCGACAGTCGGCTGGCCTGCCTCCCAACTTTGGATGCCTCTCCAGAAAGGCTTACCTTCCAGCAGCTGAGTTAATCCGCTTACCAAGACTTTGGCTGCTTTTTGACTTCCAATGGTATTTTCCTGCCACTGGCCAGCTCTCCCTTTTGTCATCGAATTTCTGCAGTTCTGTAGAATTTAAAGTGGGACCAATTAACCTAAGGAAAGACTCCAAGTCCGGCAGCTCAGCGGAGCACAGGAACTCCAGCCCCCGGAGAATCTGGTGGCCCAGGAAAGACCCCAGAGAGCACCCTGAGCCCAGGCCTTGGAGAAGCAGCCTGTCTGCTCAGCTCGGAGGCCTGCTCTCGGCAGCGCGGCCAAAACGTCAACCAGCTCCACATGGCGCGTCAACCTAACACCTGTTTGATGGTTTACTTCATATTTCTTTAAGCTGTTTCATGCTTTAAAACAAATGCATTTATTGAAAAATGAAACAGCCTAGACCTGATCGGCTGATCAGTTTTCACTCACCCCATAATGGTGCCACACATCTTTGTGATTAAATGTTTGGACCCTAACCGCCCCACTACAGAGCGGCCTTCAGGTGTTTTGTAATAGAAAACACTGTGATGGGGGCGTGGCCTCAGAAAGCCCTGCATCCCAAATACACATTTGAAGAGGCGCATTCCAGAATTCACAGAGGGGGAAGAGGAAGTGAGAATCTTTCTATGGTTACAGTCTGTGGAAAAGAAGCCCCGTCTGCCACGCAGAGAAGAAGATGGCCAGAGGGAAGATGACCTTGAAGATGACATGGCTACTGAAAGCACGGCGGTGCCATTTGGTTCTAGCTCCTTCTCTGCTCTGGGGAGATCTCTGGGCCCCAGGCCTGCTCTGTCTTTGTTCTAAAGGAGATCTTTCTCCTAGAAGTCATCAGAAGTCCTGTAAAGGGTTGAACAAGGAGGACCTTGGGCACTGTTATTCAAGCCTGCTCAATGCCCTCTTCCTTGGCCCACTTCTTAGGGTGCTTGAAAGAGATCAGACTCTGTCCACACATCACACAGGGCGTCAACCTCTACTTTGCTCTTCTAAGCCGTGGGACCCTGGGCAAGTTCTTGCTCCCAGTTTTTCCACTTCTAGAGACAATGATGCCAAGCCCTCCCTTCGAGACCTGGTCAGCAGAGGCTGGACCACCCCATGGGCACCGCAGAGTGTGCCTCGCACAGCGTGCACCTAGCGTGTAGTGGGTACCTGGTGGGTAGCTTCAGTTAGGAAAAGATCAAGAAGTCCGCGGTGGGACCAAGAGACCCCAGTCCGAGTTTCCGTGGGGAGCAGAGCGCAGCGTTTCTCCTGGATGCGCGTGTGTTATAAAAGCCACAGAGAGGAAATGCAAAGTCTGCCCTCTCCTTACTGCGCCGACAGCCCCCTTCTCCCGCCTTTCGTCCCATCGATGTCTCCAGAATGGGGTTCACTTTGCTTTTTGGACGTAACACTGGAATGTGAACATTTGCCCTCTGGCATCCAGTGTCTCTCCAAACACCCAGTAACGGCCCCTCGTGTCTGCACATGTCCCACTGTGGCCTGGGGTCGTCTCCCACTCTTCGCAGTGACAGCGAATGTTCCCGTGACATCAGCGGCAGCCTGGCCCTGGGGACTCACTGTCCAACCCATTGCTCTGCATAATCCTAGAAAACATTGTAAAGCATTTTCTGACTTAAATGGTTCACATATATTATTCCTTTAAAAAATATTCTTTTTCCTACAAGATGGAGTCATTAGAAAACTTTCAGGAGAGAAGCCAAAAAGAACAAAGATAATGAACATTTTAATGGCCCTCCAGACAATTGCCACATTGTATTTTTAGGTCAGCAGTTCAGCAAACTTACATGGGGAGCCCACTGGATGACATGGTCAGTCCCCACTAGTGACAAGTCAGACTCATCACAGTATCATGTGTGTGTCATCTCACTAGAACGAGGCCAGCACTAAGTATTAGTGTGTTTATCATTTTTCCCTGGCTAGAGAGTACCCTCTTGTTTATACGAGAAGATCTGTTTTTAATAAGTTTCCCCTTTGGATTTGATTAATGGATTTACATCTTCACCAGCCACAGGCACGTCCCCAAGCAGGGACGTGCTGCCAATCAATTCTCCCTCCCACGCTTCAGTTTTGTCATCTATAGAATGAAGGGGTTGCAATAGAGACCCATTAATTAAAGTGCAGTCACCCCGGGAGGCAAGTCTTATCATTATCTCATTTTTCTGATGAGGACGTCTGAGGGTTGGTGACACGGGGTGTCTTGTCCAAGGCTGCATGTGTGGTTAAGTGTCCTCTCGGTCTGGACCGTGGGTTCTGCACCCTGCTGCGTGGTCTGTACTGAGAGAGCCCTGGAGAGAGAATTTTGTCAGCACAGAAGCCCTGCGGAGATTAACTGGGAAAGTTCAGCTTTATCTCCAGGGTGGGACCACAGCATGATTTTATTTTAGTTTAGTTTAGTTTTAGTTTTTGTGTCTGCATGTCACCCCCACCCACATCACCCCTCTAGCCTACCTACTTCCTGGGGGTCTGCTTCAGGCACTCGGTGCTGTAAATCAGGCGGCCCCAGCAGAGAGAGGCTGGGACCACTACATGACATCATTGTGCCCTGGGGGTACTCCCAGGCCACCGGTCCTTGTGAGGCCTCCCAACCTGTGTCCTCTTCAGCCCTGGACCTGTCCAGCCTTCATGGGGTTTGCAAATCAAAACAGCCTTTCCACTAACTTTAACAAGGTGGTTAAGGATTTCTTCAAAAGAGACTCTCCTTCGGAGTCCAGGAGAGTTTCTGTTTTAAGTCAAGGCTGCAGCAAATCATTGGTAGTTAGATCGTCCTCTGGTAATTTATCAACAAAAGTTTCCTCTTTGAGTAGCAACTCATGGTTTCCAGGATTCTGAGAGCAGGAGAGGTGAAAGGAGCCAGGGAACTCATATATCATAAAAATTGTAAAGTCAAATGTTCCCTGGAGCCAGAAATAGTGCAAGCGAAGCAGGGCAATAGGGAGTGGTGGGGACTGCGGTGAATTGAGAGCACGTGTCCCATGGACGCGGGTAAGTGCCGTGAGTGAAATGGCCCAGTATTGCTACATTTTTTGTTCTTCAAGAGATTCTAGAACTCCAGGTTTTTAGATGCAATTGTCTCATTTTTATAAATGAGAAACACATTTTAGTTCTAAAAGAAAAAAATGCCGGCCAAACACCAAACATGTCTGCAAACGGACTTTGGCTGAGGGCAAGCAGTCTGATCTTCGCACCAGCGACACCATCCATTGTACAGGTGTGAGAGCTGGGCACCCCAAGCGAGGAGATGACCATTGCTGATTGGTCCCTGTTCATAAGTTAAGGACCTTCAGGTAGAAGTTACAGCATCAAAGGGCACATTTGGGCGCAAAAGTTAACGCTCATTGACCACTGGCTACATTCTAGGCCCTGTGTGGAGATCTATCTCATATGGTCACCACAGCTAAATATTTTGTCCACTTTACATGTGAGGAAAGTGAGGGTCATGGCTGATAAGTCAGACTATAGGGTGGACCAGTGTACAAGAGTGCCTGGCTCCAAGTCCACGCCCCGTCCACTAGTGTTAGCTATCTTCTCAGGTAGTGAGCCACCTGTCCCTGGGGTGTGATGAAAACACTATGGAAAAGCAACGCTCCACTGGACCAGTGGCACAGCATCGAGAGCTCAGAGGCAGACCCGTGTGTGCACATGAAATCTCAGGGTACAATAAAGGTGCTCCCACAGGTTGGTGGGGGGAAAGAAGGGACAGTATAGTCCCTAGAGTTGGAAAAACTAAGCCAGCAGATATAGGCAAACAGAACCCTAGACTCCCTAATTCCACTCACAAACGTGGGTGGCGGAGGGAGTGAGACAAATTCAAAAGTAAGACTGGAATATCAATAGGAGATAATATAGAAAAAATTATAGAGCTTTTTTTGTGTGTGTGGGAAACTACTGGTGTGGCAGGGAGGGGAGGGGTCCCCAAAGCACAAACCATAAAAAAGAAGGCTGAACTTGATTATCATACAACTGGAGAATTTCATTCAGCGAAGGACACATTAGAGCAAGTTCACAGATAGAAAACAAACTGAAAGAAGATGCTGGCGATGCCAGAAATGGACAAGGGACTAATACTGAAAATACTCCAGGGAACTTCTGCAGAACGAGAAAAGACAGGAGCTGCAAGGCAATACTGGGCAAAGGATATGAACAGTCCGTTCGTGAAGAAGGAAACCCAAAAGGCTAACGAGCAAAAGAGGAGATGCTCCAACTCGGCAGCAAACAGAGAAATGCAAATTAGAACAACAACGAGATAATCACTTACCCTCTCAGATGGGCATAAACAGAAAAATGGAAAGCAAGATAATGAAAGACGTGGTGGAGGCGCGGGGATACCGGAAATGTGTGTACGGCTGGTGGAAAAGTGCTGAGGGCTGCAGCCACCCTTCGTACGACTGCAGTGTGTATATGTCACCGCATGACCCAGCGGTTCTACCTGGGATGTTATTTCTCGAGGATATTCATCCTAAGGTCCTTGTGGTATTCAGGGAGACCTAGGCACATATAGTACGGTGAACAAACCCCAGGGAATGGCTACTCCGTGGTAGCTTGGAGCACAGTCACACGTCTTTAAGAACAGAGTACTGAGTGACAGAAGTAAGAAGTAGGAGACCTGTGGCTGAATGCTGCTTATGTAAATTCAATACTTTCACACAAATATGACAAACACAAAGCATCAGAATGATAGCCGAGGGGCAGGGGACTGGGCTGGGGAGCGAGGATGGAAGGGCAAAGCCAGCGAATCAAGACAGATGCCTCCAGCGGACCAATGATGGGAGCCACGGAGCAAGGGATGTGATGAACTCAACCAACACCTGGGCCCCAAAGTAAAAAGGTTTTTGTGTTTTTTTGTTTTTTTTTAAAGAAAATAAAGCCTGCTGCCATTATGTTGCTGGGGAATGAGCAGGTTCCCCAGCGCACTTGTCCCTTGCAGGCCTGCCTGTCTCCATCCCAGCTGAAGGTCTGATGCGGATTTGCGTCTCCTCAGCCCCGTCCAACACAGGGTTGAACTTTCCTGGCCTCGCTTGTCATGCGGAAAATCAAGCGGGTGTCTGCACAGTGAGGGTGGGTGTGTTGTGGACGAGCCCGGGAAATTCAGAATGACGTAATGGCTACGGGCCTTCTGGATGAAAATGAGAAAAAGTCCTCACGTCACATCCCTGCCAACATTTGCAGACCGTAAATAGGAACATTTGAGGTGAAAAGCAGGGAATCGCTACACAGCCGCCTTGGAAATCTCTGGCCTGGGAGACATTTGGAAGAAGGAGGTAGAGCGGAGGGCTGTACGACACGCTTACGCCGGTATTTTTCGTCCCCTGTCTCCATCGAGGGGATCCGGATTTTGTGTGCTATAGTGCACGCTGCTGAACCGGGAAGCTAGAATGATGACGATCATAATAGTAACCGCTATTTAATTATTATTAGCCAATGTTGCTTACTCCCTACATTGTGCCAAGGAACCAGGAGGGGACCGTTGCATGAGTTTTTGCTAATTCTGTGCGTCCCTCATTGTGAGGAAGGAGTCTGGATGCCAGTTTGACCCGAGAGATGCAGAAAGCAGATGCCTGAGCCATCGGAAGGCCCTCCAGTCCCTCCCTTCCCTGGGCTGTCTACTCCCCAGGGAGATGGCCCTGGAAGGACGCCTGGCTCCAGGGCCCACGGCAGAACGCTCCGTGTCCTTGGATGAAGCTCTCAGCCTCCCTCAGCCCCTGATTTCTTACCAATCAAATGGGCAGAAGGATTCTGCCCTGCCCACTTCACCAGGCTGTTGGGAAGATCGGCTTAGGGTGTGCAAGGTGTTCTTTGAAAGAAGGGAACTGTTGATCATTTATGTGAGGGGCTTTGTGGTATCACATGGCTTCACCCTCAAAGCCTCACTGATTTAAGTTTCTTCCCGCAATGCTTTTTTTTCCCCATGTTCCTCCTCCCTCCTCTTTTGGCATATGACCATTTCACTGCCACATACACAGTGTCTCACAGTTATTATAACAACTCCCATCATTTTAATACACACAAAATATGCACGCACTATTAGGAACCTTGTATGCATTATGTAAATATTCCCAGTGTGTGTGTGTGTGTGTGAGAGTGTGTGAGTGTGTGTCCGTGTGTGTACAGCAGACAGAGGGAGAGCCTAGTATGAGAGGCAGGAGCAGGGTACACAGCCACTGAGCCGTGGAGGGTTTGCCCAGGGTTCCCACTAGTCGTGACTTTGACCTGGGGCTCTTCCCTCTGTCCCTCCCCTGGTTTGCCCAGGCTGTGGCGGCCGGGGGTTCCGCAGAACATAGCTTTGGGTTCAGGAGAAACATGGGTTTGAGTTCTGGCTCTGCTGATAACCAGCTGTGGCACTCCGGACAAGTGAAATAAAACTGTCAGATGAGGGCAGTGATAGGACCCTCCCAGGGCTCCAGTGAGGGCCATGTGATATCATGCTGGCAAATGCTGGGTGCACGGTAAGCCCTCAGTGAATACCCCTGCTTCCTTTCCCTGTGAAACCTTCTATGTGTTCCTTGCGGCATGATTGGCCATTGGTCTTTCAGAGACAGGAAGAGAGGGGCAACTGAGAATAAAAACACGTAGATCCCATGATGGGTAACTGAATGTGTCAACTTGGCAGGGCCACAGTGCCCAGATGTGTGGATATTGCTGTGAAGGGGTTTGTTTCTTTGTTTGCTTTGCATGAGACTGGCATTTAACTTGGTGGACATTGAGTAAGTAAAGCAGATTATCCTCCCTGATGTCTGTGTGTGGGGGCATTCAATCAGGTGAAGGCCTGCATAGAACAAAGACTGACCTCCCCCAGCAAGAAGGAAGGACACCAGCACATGGACTCAAACTGCAGCTCCGGCTCTCCAACCCGCAGCCTACTATGTGGATTTTGGACTCATCAGCCTCTGTAATTGCATGAGCCAATTCCTTAAAATAGGGGTGCATCCCTCCCGCCCTCCCTTCTGCCCCCATCCCCACACGTGCACACACACATACACATATACGCACACCCTATTGGTTCTATGTCTCTGGAGAGCCCTGACTAACACGGGCCCCCCCGACTCGGAGCTCGTGTTATCCGACACCTTTCAGAAGGACCAGCCTGGACGCCCACCCCGGGGCAGGCCTGCCCGCACACCTTAGCAGGCAGGTGAAGGACACAGCGGCAGCACCTCTGCGCTGCTTTGTGGAGCAGCGAGCTCCATTTCATGATAATGAGAAGCTGACCGCGAGGCAGGAGGCATCATGGGACTTCCCCAATTTGTCTGAATAATGAAGTGTTGCCCATTGCCTGCATAGCTGACTATGAACAAAATATGTGTTCCGTGCTCTATCCACCATTTGGAGAAAAAGAGAAAAAACACATTTGGATTTTTTATGAATGTTCTCATGAAAGTATGTGCTGTGTTCATCGGCTTCTTCCCTACCCCAAAGCCTTACTAATTACCAAAAGTTTATGTTCAGCCAGTGTTGTATTACAGTTGTTGTGGGAGCCCAAATGCTCAGTTTCGAGGCTTTTCTATTCTGGACTTTTCCTTCATAACAGGTTTCTTAACCTCGGCACTACTGACATTTGGGGCCAGGTCCTGCTTTGTTGTTTGGGGTCGTTCTGTGCTTTGTAGGACATTTAACAGGCTCCCTGGCCTCTACCCAGGGCCCACTTACCCATTAGTCACAGTAGACCCAGTGCTTAAGGCTCATAATTCTTTTAGGGGCTTACAAAAATGTTTTAATTTTAATTTAACTTTAAAATCAGAAGAAAAAATGAACATAATAATATAAAATATATATCAATAAAACCAGCCCGGATTATATCTTTTTTCACACCAACTTAGTTTTAAAAGAAAATATTTGATTTTTTTTTTTTTTAACAGAGAAAGGGGCTCATACCAGGTGAAAAGGTGTAGGGCCCACAAAGTCATAATGTATAATCCTGTCTCTACCCACTAGATGCCATTAGCATTCCTCTCCAAAACTGCCACAATCCAAAATGTCTCTAGACATTGCCAGGTGACCCCTAGGGGTCAGAGGAGGTGTACAGAATCAACCGGTTGAGAATTACTGCTTCACGCTGATAATAAAAGCAATAATCATTTATTCAGCCAACAAGCTTTCAGGGGGCACCTCCTGGCTGTCACGTGCCTGCTCTGGGGACCACGGAGAGCAGAAGAGTACGCACTCTTCCTACCTGGGGTTGCTTCCCGAGCGGCAGGGGAGCCAGGTGAGGTCTCTAAATGGCTTAGGTCGGCCCAGCGACACATCAGATTCTCGGTTACTAAGAGATTAGGGAAGTTGGGAAGGATTTCCAGAAATGGGCGCTCTGAACTGGATCTTGGAAGGTGAGTAGGAGTTTTTCAGATTGGAATGAAAATGAGGAGAGGGTTTATGGGTCTGCGAATCAGTGCGGAGGGGGTGAAAGGTCACCTTCTGGTCTGCCTTTGGGGTCCCTGCCACGTGTTAAGGGGTGGACATAGGCCCCTTTGTAATAAGCAGAATAGGGGGGCATTTAGTTCCCTGGAATCATGGAAATATTAATTTCTTGTTGAATCTCCTGAAAGATTCATTTCTTCTGTCAGCACCAACAATAACATACGACGTGAAACACCCCCGGCTCTGACACCGCGTCCAGCCCCGTGAAGTCCAATTAGAAAACGAACGTTGATTTCAGATTTATCAGATTCGAGTTTTGACTTTTGTCCAGAGGAGAACAGGAGCACGGTGTTATTACAGGCTTGTATTTCACCTTCTCGAGGAAGGAAAGGAAAGACACACGTCGTTTTGACGGGATCCAGAGCCCAGCTCGGGGAGAGGCGCCCTATTTTATAAGGGAGCTGCTGTCTAGAAATAGTCCTGCCCTGTGCGTGCTGTTTAGTTTCTGGGCTCCTCGAGCCAGCGATGTGAAATAGAATGCAGTCCCTGGGCCGCCGCCGCTTTTCCAAGGCCAGGGGTCTGCCGGCTGCAGGGCGCAATGGGCTTGGCACACGGCGTGCGTTCCAATTGGCACCGGGGGCTTATGGAACTTTAGATTGGCCACGGTTTGCGCTTCGCCTAAGAGAATGGGTCTGCCCTTCTCAGTGCTCACATAAAGGCCGGCCTGGAAACGTTAGAATTGGAGGCAGTCGCGGTGACCCGGAGCCCCCTGCTTCTTTCCGTGGTTGGGCCCTACCTCAGCCTCCCTTCTGTGACTATTAATAACACAGCGGCCCCTCCCCCATCCCCTCGTTTTCACAAGCTGCGCAAAGCAGAAGGCCAAGAGTTTGCAGGTCAAAGTCTCTCATCACCATCTGAGAGGCAAGGCTGTGCAGGTTCGAATCCCTCCTCTGCCACTCAAGTTCGTGGCTTTGGGGAAATTGCTGACTGTAAGATACTGGCACAAGCAGGCACTGATGTATGCGCCTTTCGTGTCTTCACCCATTGGCCACTGCAACAACCTAGGCCCCGCCGCAGGGCCGCCCTACCCTCATATCCTGCCAAGGAGATTGGGACAGACAACAGGCGGGGGTGGGCTGTGCCTGTCCCTCGGAGGACCCCGCCTTGCCAGGTCCCCTCCGCTGGGTGCGCGCGAAGTCCCACGCAGCGTCGCGCAGCCTCCGTGGAGGAGGCACAGCCCAGTCGCCTCTGGCACCATCTTCAAAAAAGAAAATAATTTAATACTTGCAAAAGCAGCCCTCATTATCTCTCCGAGCAACAAGATCTGTCTCCAAACCTGAGAAGTTCAGATTACCAAGTTTCCAGACCTTTTTACCAACTCAATCCAAAAACAATCCTGGTTTTATAACTCAATAAAAAGGACTCGAGAGCAGAGCAGGCGGAGCGCGCAGGCAGAGGGGCAGATGAGGGAAATGATCGGTCTCCCCAGTTGGGGAGGGGTGGGGGCGTCTGCCAGGCAGGGGCTGGGCAGGCTTTAGGCCCAGATTCCTCATCTGGAGAGAAAACCAACCAGAAACTTCTGCTTCCACGTCCTCAGTGGGATTTACCCCCATGGCAGGCCCAGGGGGCAGCGGGGCAGGTCATCCCGCCCTCAGTCTGACAGATGGGGAAACTGAGGTAAAGGGCAGATGCCTGGCAGAACCACCACATAGGGTGCAGGTTTCCTGGAGAGGGTTGGGGCTGGTGAGCATCTGGATTTTGCTAAGCTCCCCAAACCATGCTCCCTGTTGCGGGGCTGCCTCTGCCTGGAGGCGGCGCCCTTTTCCAATTCACGTACTGGCGCTCTGTGGGTGCCCATCTGGCCCCCCTTCTAGAGCAAGTCAGGGGTCCCCAGGTCTGGAGTGAGGGCAGCGCAGAGCACCTCTTGTCTTGCATATTTTCCCTGTAGTCAGAAGTCTCTAGGTGGGCTGTGGGCGGGGCTGAATCTCTGACCCGCAGAGGCTCAATCAGCCCCAGCTTCTTGGGGCTGGGGAGAAAATAAAGCTTTCTCTTGCAGGGTTAGCTAAGGTTTAAATGAGGTGATGATGAGGTGAGGGCTGGGGAAGAGGTCCTCTCCTGCATAGTTAGTGGCATGGAAATTGGTTGAACAGTATGGGCTTGGTGCCAGTCAACAACGTTTATATCTTCTGACCCAGTAATTCCACTTGGTGGAACTGAACCTGTTGAGCAATTTGAGCAAAAGGTAAAGATGTTTGGAATAAGAGGTTCAGGACCACCTCGTGCATAGGAGTGAAACCACACATGTCCACCCATTGATACAGTTTGCTAAGAGAAAAAAAACGGGAGAGCATAGAAAAGGCACAAAAGCAACAGCCAATGACACACAGTAGGTGTTCAGTAGAACTACAGGGCCTCTCGACACCGTGAGTCCTAAGTAGCAACCTTGTTCCTTATGTGAGCATTTGTCCCTCTACTAAAAAAGCCCACAGATCCAGCTCAGCAATTTTTGGGCAAATTAAAACGGAAATATATAGGCAAAGTAAGGATCATCGAAAGAAAAAGAGAAAAGAGAAAAAGCTCTGACTATACATGTATATAAAATCCATATTACACCATGCAACAAACCGTAAATTGGAAACATGTGAAGTTGCCCCATGTTGGCGTGGAGATGCTGTTTTTAATGCGTGGACTTGAAACTGAGCCATCTTCATAAAGCACCTGAGGATGGGAAGGTGAGCAGCCGCCTCGGGGAGCTGGGAGGGAGTGGCTGCGGCCCAGTGCTCTGGGGCACATTTGTGGCCTCTCTTACTTCATTGCAAAGAAGTTAAAAAGGAACTTACTTGGCACCCTCTTCCCACCTTCCCAGTCATACAAGGCAAATGCCAAACAGATGTCCTCAAAGACTGGAAAACTGAAATGAAAGGCACATTTAGGATTTATAGAGCTGAAAACCAAAAACCAGTGGAAATTAGGACTCTGATGAGCACAAAGCTTGCCGTTAATGCATAATTTTTTTCACCGTAGTACTTGCAAATTGGCTTCCAGATCCCCAAGCAGTCAGCAGGAGACGGTGGAGGGGTGCAGCCTCAGTTTGATAAAGTGATAGGTTGTAGCCAGGCATCCAAAGCCCTTCAGGATCTAGCAAGACCTGCCTGTGAGGTTTCAAGCCCCATGCCCTGCACTCCTGGTGCTCCCTCGAACACTGCCATCCTTGACGCCCCCCCACACACTCTCTAACATACCCTTTATTGCCCCTCTCTCTAGCATACCCATCCTTGGTTCCTCCACTGTCTAGCATACTCACGCTTGATCTCCTCACTCCCTAGCATACCCATCCTTGGTCCCTCCCTCTCTAACATATCTACCTTTGCCTCCCCCTCATTTTATATTGCTTGATTTTTTTCAAAATATAGTCTGCGTTTAGGTTTATAATCAGAACAAAAGATATTTCAGCTTGCTGGCAGAAAAACACTAGGAGAGCCTAGAAAAAGCTCAACAACGGTTGCCAACACATTGTCGGCACCCAGTGAATGAAGTTCTGTCCGCAGAGCCTCTTGACACCATCAGACCTGACACCATCGAAACTGTCCAACGCTCCCATCCACGTTAACCCAGCATTCAAGGCCCTTCCTCCGTCACGTTCTCCTTTGTGCTGAGTTACAGGCAGGTCCCTATCTGAATGCATCATGCCTTTGTAATTCTGTTCCTTCTGTCTAGAATGTTCTCATAGGATCTGAAGACCCCTCCCAACTTTGAGACTTGGAAGGAAGTCACCTCCTCCTGGGGGCTCCCCCTAGCCCAAAGGGCGCCTCTCTTTGCCCCTTCCTGCTCCATTATTGCTTTTTCTGTTCAGGCTTGTCTTCCCAGACTGGAGCCCCCTGGAGGCAGGGATGATAGCCATTTCAGCTCTGGTCTAGATGGTGCTATTCAGGCATGAGGTTCCTCCCCAGGGTTCTCCTTTTCACACAGCATATAGTATGCACTTTATGGGATGAATGAATGAATGAATGAGATGGGACCTCCCCCAGAAGCCCCGCCCATCCTCTCCACCCATGAGAAGACATCATGTGAGCATGGGAGGCAGAAATAAAGCAATTCCAGGAGGAAGCAAAATGCCATTTATCTAGACCTACTGGCTACTGCCCAGCCTCTAGGCACTTTTCGGATGTTGATCTCATGTAATCCCCCATTCCAGATGTTGAGACTCAGAGAGGTGAAGTGCTTTGCCCAAAGGTCACCTTTTGTCAGGGTCCAGGAACCTGGGTTTGGGGACAGAGGTCGAGACCCTGGACTGGGGATGTCAAAAGCAGAAGAAAAGGGCAGTCAGCAGGCTGGCCTCAGGAAAAGCTTGCTGATCGCAGGAGTCAATATTAATTTCACCTTCATTGTTGTCTTTATAAGCAAATGTCCGCTTATCTTCCAAGACTGGGATTCCCAGAGTCCTTGAACTTGATGTGATTTCCCACAGTAGAGCCTGATAATAGCTCAATGATATTTTATCCTCATAAACACCGAAAGAGGAAGATGTTATTATGCCACTTCAGATGCAAAAACTGAAGCTCAGAAAAGTTATTCAGTTCCCAAATAGCGAGGTGGTTAAGCCAGGATTTCAGCCCCAAGGGGCCTGACTCTTGGCCTGTAAGATTCCAACTGGCTTGTGTGACTTTTATTTCCCTGTTCAAGTTTGGGGACCCTGGCCAGGGACAAGTGTGAAAGTCCCATCTTGGTTCTCAGCAGGTCACAGGATCCTTCCCTTGGAATCGGCATCAGGGTAGATGAGGGGTCAAATCCCAACCAGGGACGAGATGCCTGAAAGGACAAAGCCAGCCCCATCTGCTATGTGGCACCACTTGCCCAGCAGACCTATGACCTTGTTCAACATGACTGCCATTTTACTCTTCTGAGCTTGTGTCCCCAGGACTGGAAATTACTGGAAAGCAAGACCAGAACTGCCCACTCCCTGCAGCCGCAGGCGGAAGATAACAATGCAGCAAACTACAGCCTCGCGTTGCGACGCCCCGATGGCCCAGGGGCCACACAGCAGCCACCCCCCCTCCCACCCTTTTTTAATCCAATTATAATCCAGTAAAAGCTCAAAACCCCCACCCCCCAGTGCTGGTGTATCTCTCCCCACCATACCCCTCTCCTTTCTTGGAGAGTGAGTAAAAAGTCGGCTCGTTACACTTCCTCCTCTTTGCGAATTCTTTCACAGCCTGCAGCCCCGACCCCACTAACAGGGCCTTTCAGAATTCCTTCCGTCAGTCAGTCCATCCGCAAATGTGCACCTGCTCTGTGCCGGGCCCTGTGCTCCGCACTGGGAGATTGTCCTTGGCCTGGTACGCACAGAGCTTACAGACGGTGAACAGCTGAAGAAATACATGAGCAAGATCATTGTAAGCAGCGGCAAGTGCTGTGAAGGCCCGTCATCCCAAGTCACCCAAGCATGCCATCCTGCAGCCAAAGATGACCGTAGGCTTGTGCCTGAAGACTGGGGTGCATACTGAGTCCAAGACCGAGGGCATAGCCGTGCTGATTCAAAACCTGTCTTTGTGGGACTGACTCTACCTTGCGATTTTTCCTGGCAAGGATTGTATTAGTTGCGGTGCCTCCAGGAAAAGAAACCGCAGGAGACGTTCCAGGAAAAGGGGCTAATATGGGGATGGTTGTCGCAGGTGATGGGGACCTGCAAGGGAGAAAATAGGCATGAACTGAGCCAGAGGGCAAAGCAGGAGCAGCTGCCCCTCCTCTTCTAGGAGAGTGGGAACTTGGAAGACAGGTGTGCGGAGCCGGGGGCACAGCCCTGAGACGAGGAAGAAATGAGGCTGCAGGGCTGCAGAGCTGGGCGAAGAGGGTTATTGCTGGGTGAGGCCAATAGGAACAGCCGGCGAATGGGAAGGGGGCCGTGCCTCCCACGGCCTCCACCTATCCGGTCCTCCCGGTGCCCCTCGGGGCAGAGCCCAGTGCGGAGCCACCCGCCTCGTGGGTCTGAGAAATGACAGTTTGCCCGAACACCGTGCGGACGGGTAGACATAAAGCTGAGAGAAAATAACTGAGGCTGCCACTTGATTGTGACTTCTAGAAGTTTCTTTCACATCCCTGAGCCTGATGTACAAAATGGGCTAGTACTGGTCATACAACAGACCCCATATATGAGACATATGAGATGGTAACACAAACTGTCTGGCACCTGTAGGCACTCGCTAATTGGGTTTTCTTTTTTAATTCGAAAGGACCCTAGTAAAATTTCTTGCTCTAGGATTTTATAACTGCAGAAAAGCAACAATGCCCTCTCCCTTCCAACTCCCATTCCCTAAACAACTTTTCTGCTTTTATTTTTCTCAATAGCATTGTCACTGGCCAAATTACGGTGTAATTTACTTTTCAAAAGCCATCTTCATTTATGGTCCTCCTCTCCCCGCTAGAATGTGACGTGCACAAGGGCATGGATTTCATCTGCTTTGTCATCCCAGGACCAAGACTGGGGCCCCATGCCTGGCTGTACTTAATAGCTATTGGGTTGAATGAACGAAATAACAGAGCTTCTGATCAGAATGAATTTAATCTTTTTCTTGCTTCATTCCTTCCCCCTCTCCTGCCTCTGTTTCCTAGAACAGCTACCAAAGGCTACTCCCATACTTCGCCGTGTGTAGTGCACACTTTTTGCCCAAATTTTTGAGGGAAAAATAAGGATGCGCACTGTACATGGGCATAATGATCACATACCATGGGTATAATAGTCCCATGTAATGGGCACAAAACATGGCTGCACGTTATGCACAGGAGCGCATTATACATGGCAAAATACAGTATGTTCCAGGTTATACATGGCAAAATACAGTATGTTCCAGGTGTCCAGCAGAGCAGCAGAAACTGTTACCAATCATCTTGTTACTGGAGACGCTGGCTGCGAAATGGCACCAGAGTTGTTACCAGAGAAGCTGGACCTTGGTTCTTGAGTTCGGTAAAGAAAGAATTCAGATGCAGGAATTCACATCATAAGTGAAAGTTACAGAGGTCGTAGAAGTGCGCCCACTGGGCTGTGTGGGCTCAGGAGGCAAGTTGCAGGAGCAGAAGGAGGGCCTTTGGAGCTTAGGAGAGAGGGAGGCAAAGGTAACATGCCTGGGGTGGGGGGGGAGGAAGGTGGAGGAAAGGTGCCGGGGTGCTTCCAGAGGGAAAGTGTGAGCTGGGTCCTTTGGCTTGAGGGTTTTTAAGCCTGGGCATTTAGGGGAGATCTTAGGGGAGGCTCTTAATAGGATATTCAGCAGCTTTAGGCTGATGTGCCAAAATGAGATTTATTCTCCAGACTTTATCCATCCTTGGGTGGGGTTGGCACACAGGGTATTAATTGGATTTTTGCTATCTACCTCCCTAAGTAGGGTAGTTTAAGCTATTTACCCTCTGGTTGGGGAGGAGAAGTGCAAACCATTTACTCTTCAGTGTCTTTGGTTGGGGAAGACAGGATTTTGCGATTCACTGATGGCTGTAAACTGCTTGGCTGTTTACCTACGTGTCTCAGTCTCCGTGTTGCGTGTGTCTTGGTTCACTAGCCCGTCTCACTCTCATCACGTGGTTACCAGTGGTGTCCTGTCTTATCAGCCCCCTGGCCCCAGACTGGGTCTCCTTCTCCCTGTAGGGTCAGACCACCCAGGTTCAGCTTCTAGCCCCGCCGTGAAGTGCTGGTGTGCTCATTTGGATCATTCATTCATTTTTTCACTCATTCATCCATCAAATATCGAGTTAGGTTACGTTCCCAGTGCTTTGTTCAGGATTGGGATTAAATCGATCCATCCCCTCGTTTCCTCTGCAACCACTTTACTTGACATCAGACGTGTGTTCACGTAACAGCTCCGAGCCTGAGGTGGCTTGTCTGTGAAATGGGAAGAGTGACAGTCACCAAGGTCGTTGTGCAGAAAACTACTAAGAAGAGTGACAGGCACACCCTCGTTGCCAAGAACAGTGACCATGAACGGCCGTGGGTTTCAGCAGCATGGAGGGGGTGGCGGGGTGGGGGGTGATGTCATTAATCACCTTAGAAACCTGGCATAGCATTTGCACCTGCTCTAGGTGCTGTCTCGATATTTACTCATTTAACCCTCCTAACAGCCCTGGGGAGTGAAGGTACTGTTGTGATACCCGTTTCACAGATGAGGAAACTGAAGAAAAGTGAAGCTATGCAACTTGCACAAGGTCACATACCAGCAGAGGGCGGAGCCAGGGTTCCAACCCAGGCCGCTTGACTCCAGGGCTCCGTCCTTGACCGTGACATTGTGCTATGAGGAGCAGGGACAATAGGGTCCAACCTTTCTGTATGGCAGGAGTTTGAGGGGCAGTAGGGCGGAAGTGTGGTGTCTATGAGTGGGGAAGGTGGTTTGCAGGAGCTTGGAACTTTCTTTAGATCACTTTACAGGAGACTGAAAAAATGTCCATCTCAAAGAATGGAGGGACCACTTCTATCCAGGTGTAAATTTGGGGGAGGGCCTGGAGAGAGGGTAGCTGTTCAGGGGTGGGGAGACAGGCTAGAAGGAAAGGTTGGGGGAGAAGAGCCCTGTAGAGGGATCCCAGCTCCCCACTGCACAGAGGGTCTGTAGACTAGCAGAGCAGCCTTACCTAGGAGCTTGTGAAGAATGAGGAACCTCAGACCCCACCCTGGACCCACTGCATGGGCCCCCCTCTTTCACAGTTTCCATCTCATGCCTACCTAGCTCAAATTTTGGCTTATCTGTCTCTCCCCATGTAGAATCTTACCTCCTGGAGAACAGGGATGGTAACTTTCTTGTATTTCCCCTTTGTTTCCCTTACCATCTATATTCAGACTCAGTTTCAGGAAACACTTATTAAGTTCAATTCAGTTCCATTCATCCAAGTGACAAGCCTATGGTGAGGTGGGCTTTGGTAGAGGTACTGGCAGGATAGAGAAGAGAGGAACCAGTTTCTGGCCCCAGGGAGGAAGCAGGTAGGTGAAGGACACCAGAGGGAGGGTAAAAGCTGTGCAACTTTGAGATCCCAGAGCAAGGTCCGGGAGGACTTCCTGGAGGAGGTGGCCCTTGCGGGATGAGAAAGAGTTGGGTAGGGGAAGCGAAACTATGTTGTTGATGATGACGGTTGCTGATAAGACAGCTAGCATTTAGGAAATTTATACTGTGTATATGGCTTATTTATGTAATCTGCACAACAACCCGATTAGGTAGGAACCATTTTATCCCCATTTATAGAGGGAGAAACTGAGGCACGGAGAGGGTAAGTAGCTTGCCTGGGATCACAGAGCTCATTAAAATAACTGCAAGTGTTGTTTATTATATGCTTCTTATACACCGAATACAGGGTTAACCATTTCCCTACTCTTACATCATTTAATATTTTTTACCAATCCGATGAGGTAGGTACTGGTCACTTGGTTTATGTCAATGAATCTTATTTTACAAATTTGGAAAACGAGGCTGAACAGGTCAGTACTCGCCCACTATCACACACCCACAGCCCGTAAGCGGGGAAGGCAGGGTCGGAGCCCAGGTCCTGCCACTCAGAGCCACGGCATTCGTCACCTTGCTCCACTGTCTCTGCCCTTTAGACTCTGCTGCGCCCTTCCCCTGGAATGTTGCGCTTACAGGCACAAGGCTGGGGCCCGTTCATTTCAGAAGAATTTCTGAAGCAACTGCTAAGTGCAGATGCTGACAGCAGCATCCCTCCCGTACCCTCCTCCCCGCACCCAGCTTCACAGGACTTTCTGGCTTTGCAGGTAGCGATGGGGCGGCCTCTTCTCACACCCTCCCTGCTCCCTTTTCTTCCTCGTTGTCTTCGGCACATTCACTGAGTTCTCCTGAAGAGGAGCGTCTGACTGTCGCACGAGCCAAACGCTGAACCGCTGCTCCTAAGCGTCTGCAGAAACGCAATGAGGGGTGCGCTTGGGTAATGAAGCGAAAGCTCTCAGAGTCGATGGCCTTTGGGACTTGATTAGCAGAGGCTCGCACTTCGCTGCAGAATTGGCAGATAAAGTGGCGCTTGGAGCGAATGCAGGACGAATTTATAGAACTTTGGAACATTCGGTCAGGAGAAGCCAGCCTTTCCCCTGGCTGGGACCCAGGCAGAGCCCTGGGGAAGCTTGGTGACCCCTCTGCTGTGAGGGAGTGGAAAGACTTTTCAAGATGGAGATTCCAACATCCGTCCTAGCAACTCTGCACGGTGACCCTTCAGCCAAGTTTCCAATCAATCTGAGCCTCTCAGCTTTCACATCTGTAGAAGGGGCAGATGCCTCCTACCTCAAAGCACCCTGGGAGGATGAAATGAAGTACATAAAGGACGTGGCACAGTCAGTTTTCGTGCTCTTCATTCCACGTTGCCCATCTGTATCCTTTCCATGCCCCCGGATCCATTCCCCGCTGCTCTGTGCCTGGGAAACTGGCTCCTATGCACTTCATTTCCCAGGTTCCCCTGCTCGGTGACCTCAGCCAATGACAGGGCCCACGGGAGCTTCGAGGGTGGCAGCGTGAGAGGCTGGGTTATTCTCTCCTCTCTCCCTCCTTGTTTCAGTGCTGGCACTGAGGTGGTGACCGAGTCCTTCCAGAACTGTGGTTCCCACCAGGCAGCCCCCCAACCAGGCTCCAGCTCCCACTGGGCTCCAGTAACACTGTTTTCTCCAGGTCTGATCACAGCCCTGGGGGGTCGTGAGGCAGCTTCTTTTTTCTGGTCCCTTTGCCTTGCCCACGCGCTATGACTAGTTCCTTGACGCCCCTCTTCCCGGATGCTGGCTGTGGAGTGGGTGCCTTTTTCCCGTCTGGTTTCTCGGTATGTTGTGCTCGATATATTTTTCTTTTCCCTCTAGTTCCAGCTCTACCACCGAGAGCCTGCGTGTGATCTGAGACAAGTCCCTCCTGTTAACTCCGCTCTCCTTGAGCGTCCATAGAGGGGACACTGTTCTCCCCTCTGCAGGACAAGGAGTGCAAGGGAGACAGTCTGGCCTCTCGCCGGCTCCTGACTCAATCTTTTCTTTGGGAGGAGGAGTAACTAAGCTGATGGTGACTTTGGGTCAGGCAACCAAGGTGGGCAACCCGGTCCCTCCCTTGCGGCGCAAGGAAGCCTGAGTTGAGTGGTTGAACTGAACTCTGTGCGGAAAGTCTTAGGGGTCCAGATGGGGCTGCACATCTAAGCCTGGCTTTCTAATCAGCTGTCCTAACAAAGCTGACATTGCAACCTGCCATTACATGACACTTGTGCCTACTTCTTTGTGCTTCCAAGCTCATTGGTCCCCTCCACCCCAACTCCTCCCCGAGGCAGGTCTCCTCCTCTATGAGTGGCAGGGGGGCTCCCAAGTTTTCTTGCTGTGCACGGAAAGTCGTCTTTCTCTGTAAAAATAAGCAAAATGGAAAGCAAGACTATATACTCTTGTCATTTGTCTGCTGGAGGATGGGACCAGGAGACAGACCTTCTCTCAGCTGGAAGACGGATGAGCAGGTGTTAGAGGCGTTCATAATGTTAGCACAGCCCAGCCTTTCTTGTCCTTGACACAGCCAGCGAGACGGAAGATCCTGAAGGGAATAACTTTCCCACTGAGTGGCTCTCCTTCAAGCTGAGGTCTAGGGCTTCCCCCACCGCCGGCACTTTCCTGCCTTTGGGTATCTCTGCAGTAGACAGAGGTAGCGGTATACCTCGGGCATTTCTTTTGCAAAGAGGAAAGTTTTTACATGAGACCAAGGCCATCATCTGTGACGATGCCCCTCTCCAACGCCAGAGTAGTCACAAACACAGTTATGGCCTTGGGCAAGTCACAGTCTCTCGGAGCCTTACTTTTCTCACCTGAGGTCACTCTGGCTCTGACGCAAGCATTCTAATGGGGACCTTTATTTCTTAGATTCAGGAATACAGGTGTTGGCACTTAAGACACCTGGATTTGGCCACTGCTCTGTTTCTCGTTAGCTGTGTGGCCTTGGGTAAGTCACCCACCCTCCTTGAGTTCCATTTCTTTAAGTGGAGGTACTAGTACCCACTTCAGGAGACTTGTGTAGGAACAGGATGGATAAATGGCCCCGGCCGCCTAGTGCACGGCTGACTGTTCCCAAGCTGCCGCTGGACAAACGCGTGCACAGACACAGTGCCCGCTGGGCCTCAGCAGTCTGCGTGCGGGCGGCAACCCCGTTGGACAGACGGGGCCCTGGGACCCAGGACTTAGGCACCTGAGCAGGGTCAGGCCAAGGGCAGGAGCCATTTGGAACTTTCCCAGGACGCTGACCCCAGCTTCCTCCTGTGATGCCACGCTGCTTCTAGACCTCCGGTTCACTACACGTGGGTCTCATTTTTATGGCCCAGGGTGAGAATTTTCCTTTCGGAGACTCTGGGGAAGGCTTAGCCTGTCCACTGACTTGGGAACCATAATTACCATATAAACCGGAGAAGACCTTGGATTTTTACCGGGGCGCATAGTAAGCAGAGGTAGGCCCTGGCGGGGAGGGCCTGGGAGCCAGCAAAATGCCCTTTTCACTCGGACACTAACCAAGCTCTTGGTTCAAGTACTTAAGTGGGGAGTAATCACTGACCCTGAGCATCTGAGGTTCGAACCAGTGCTCACGGGGAATCAGGCACCTGGGGAAGCATAAGAGTCTTGAGCACACCTCTTGGCCCAGCCTGAAAGGGCTGGTCTAGCTCTGCACCACCCAGGCCTCAAGGTCAGAAGTACCTGGGACCCAGATGGGGTGCTCACCAGCCTCCTGCAAGAAGAAGGTAAGAGCGTCCAATTTATCAAAGGAAATGGTCTAGCCCTGGCTTTGTTACCCTGAACTGGAATTAACGCTATGGGAGAGGGCTGAGTAAGGGGGCAGAAGGAAACTAAAATTTAATGACCACCTACTCCGTGCTCGGCTCTGTACATATATCCCAACTTCCCTTTACCGCCAGAAGGGCCAGTGAAGTACAATTCACTTCCTTTGCGTAGATGAGGACCTAGAGGCTCAGCTAGGGTAAGATCTTTGCCCCAGACCACACAGCAGGGAAGGCAATGGGTACTGAAATGTTTGGGAGTTCTGTGTATCTCGCCCCTTCCCCCAGGAGGGCCCCATTATCATGGGGAGGTGGCGGAGAAAGAAGGGAGGCCGTTCTTCCTGATCCTCACTGGGGGGTTTGGGAGATGTGGATTCGGGGATGGCTCTGTGATTAGCCTAATTATATTGTTTACATCTGGCCAGGTGCAAAGGGAAGAGACAGGTGTTCTCCTCACCCCTACCCAGCCTGGCCCAGTTGAAGCTGGCTTTGTTGTTAAGTGTGAAAAGAATGCTATTTGGGGATCTCGTTTAGCTGCCTAATGGAAATAGCTGAGTCTCTGCGGTGATGAGAATTAAAAAAGGAACGAAAGAGCATGCTGGACATTTCATTAGAGAAAGGGCTCTTCAGGCCCATTCATCATCATCCATCTATCTTTCTGTCCATCCATCCATCCGCCATTTATTATCTATTCAGCCATCTAGCCAGCTATTCAGCCATCCCATCCACCACCCGCCTATTACCTATCCACCCTCTGTCCGTCCACCTATCCCAGGCTCTGCCACTTACCCGCTGTGTGATTCTGGACAACCAAAGCACCCCCGCTGGGCCTCTGTTTCTCCCCCTGCGAAGCAGAGCTGATAATAATTGCCATTCATTGTTATCGTCAGGAGACAGTTAAGTGGTATTCGTGTGACCAGGCTCAGTAAGTGCCCAGAATGGTGCCTGTTGCATACTTGGTACCCAGCAAAACTTGGTCTCTATCATCTTTCTTGTCTAGGGCGTGTGGTTCCTTCAGTCCTTCCTGCACTCTCCAGGTTCATTCTTGCCCGGCGTGGTGCTAGGCCCTCCCTGGGGACAGAGCTGTGGCCGAGACCGGCAGAGCTCTGCCTTCCCGCAGTTTACATTCTGGTTATTGAGCAAAACCTGGACGGCACTGAGATCGCAGACGGGTCTTCCTTACGCAGCCCCGTATGTGTTTGGCTTGGCCAGCAATGTGTTGACTTTTTAAAAAATAGACTTTGTTTTTTAGAGCAGTTTTAGGTTCACAGCAAAACTGAGCAGAAAGTACAGAGATTTCCCACCCCCAGGCAAGTCTCCCCACTATTAACAGCTTCCCCCCTACCCAGAGTGGTGCATTTATTACTGTCAATGAACTGACGATGTCGTCATCACCCAAAATCCACAGTCGACACTGGGGCTCACTCTTGGTGGAGCGCATTCTATGAGCTTTACCACACATGTGATGGCACGTGTGCGCCGCTACAGTATCATACAGAGTAGTTTTACTTCCCCGAAAATCCTCTGGGTTCTATCTACTCCCCCCCTTCTCCCCAGCCCTGGCTACCATGGATCTTTGCATTGTCTCTGTAGTTTTGCCTTTTCTAGATTGTCATATAGCTGGAATCCTACAGCGTGTGGCCTTTTCAGATGGGCTCCTTTCACTTAGTGACATGCATTTAAGTTTCCTCCCTGTCTTTTTAATGACTTGATAGTTCATTTCTTTCTTTCCTTCTTTCTTTCTTTTAAATAAGAGTTTATTTTGGCCAAACTGATGACATACGCCAGGGAGCAGTATTGCAAATGCTCCCTAGTTTCTTCCTTTTTAGCCCAAAAAGGTATTCTGCTGTCTGGACATACCACAGTGCATTTATCCATTCGCCTACCGAAGGTCATCTTGGTTGCTTCCAGGAGATTATGAATAAAGCTGAATAAACATCCATGTACAGATTTTTGTGTGGACATAAGTTTTCAGTGTGTTGGCTTTTTCTAAATTAGCTGCCAATGTTTAAGAGTTGAGAGATTTGCCCTGGCCAGTGTGGCTCAGTTGGTTAGCGCATTATCCCGTAACCGAAATGTTGAGAGTTCAGTTCCTAGTTGGGACACATGCTTGGGCTGCAGTTTCGGTCCCTGGTCTGGGCACGGGCGCATGCAACCCCTGGTCCAGGCACAGTGCTGGGTCCGGGTTTGTGTAAGAGGCAACCAGTTGGTAACTCTCTCTCGCATCACATCAATGTTCCTTTCTCTCCCTCTCTCCCTTCCTTTCTCTAAAAGCAATGAGAAAAACAAGTTGAGACATTTCACATTAAAAACAAATACTCCAAGAGGACTTCTAGCTTCTCTGGGCAGTGGAAATCCAGTATCTCATTCCCGTAGCACAGCGAGCCCAGGGGCTGAGGGGCTGCCACCTTGGATGGGCAGGGCCTGTTGGATTTGCCGCAGCCCTGGCCCAGCCCCTCTGCTCATTTGCTTGTTGTCCGATGTCCGCAGGCATGAGATCCCTGGGGAGACCATGTGTGCCTCATCTTACCAACACCTTCTTACATAGTGCTTGCGTAGGGCCAGGCACTGTCCTGAGAGCTTTCCAAAATTTAACACTCAACCTCCATGGAAATCCTGCGAGACCAGGACTATTATGATCCTTACTTACCTGTGAAGAAACCAAGGCACAGAGAGGTAAATAAGTTGTCTGAGGTCACACAGGCAAAAGCGTCAGGGTCGGGACTTGAACCCAGGCTGTCTGGCTCTTGAGCACTAAACTGTGCACCTTCTGGGGGTGGTGGGCAGAGAGACAAGTCAAGCAAGGGTGGGTAACTGTCAAAGAGAAGCCACAGGACAACAGAGCCAGTAATCGGGAGGCCAGAGAATACCAGGGAGCTCGGAGCAGAAGGAACGTCACTCCTGGCTCCCAAGGGGACTGGCCAGATGGAGACGATCGGTCAGTGCTGGAAAAGACTGGGAAGGCTTCCTGGAGCTGGTCTTCCCTGGCTGGGCCTTGAGGGGCTGGAAGAGACAAAGAAATGCTTCATGGCCAGGGCACAGGTTCCCTTAGAACCTCTTAGACTCGATGACAAGTCACTGCTTGGACCCTTGGTGGGATGGTCTTATCCCAAAGCCTGAAGTACACAGGGTAGGTGTGCCCTGCGCGTGCTGGTCACAGAGAATGGCAGGCAGTTCCTTGAGGGCTCTCTCGGCAGAGTGAGCTAATTTCCCTGTCTCAGGCGTTGAGGGCCGTTAACCAGAGCTGAGCACCAGGCAGGGCGCTGGCCTGGTCCATGGGCCGGCTGCGAGGCGTCTGCAGCACCGGAAGGGCAGCGGCTGCGTGAGCGCGAGGGAGCGACCCTCCTTGGCTGTGACCTGTCTGGGGCAGGGGATGCCTGGGGACCTCTGCTCTCAGACTAGAGTCTGCGTGGGACAACAGCGAGCCCCACGGAGAGCCCGCAGCCTCAGGAAGCTATAGCGCCTGGGCCTGCCTCTGTCCAGGGAGAAACTGAGGCTCAGGGAGGGAAGGCCCGGTCACCGGGTTGCACATTTGGGATTCAAGGGTCCCAGAAATACTTGCTTCATGCCAAAGGTATCCATTTCACTGAATCGAGGCCGTCATCTCCATTTCTTACCATGACAGCTGACAAAGAATCTTGGCTCATCAAAAAAGCGGGTGTGGCTTTGAAAGCAGACAGGAAAAGTATGCTGTGGCCTGTGAAGTGGACACCCACGCCCACCGCGGCCTGCTGTGCTCTGTCCCAGCCCTCGAGGGCCAGCGGCTTTGTTTCCACAGCAGGGCCTGCAGAAGCTGGCACGTGGGCTGCTGTGACGTAAGAAGAGGCGGCATGTCTCCGCGGCTTAGTCTTCCCTTTTTCCTTCTCCCTCCTTTAATCCAGGCTTTTAAGCGCTGGCCCGCGGCCTGCTGATCGCCTCTCTGCAAAGCTATTTAGAAACTTCCTGTTCCACATGCTAATTAACAGGCTATGAAGTTTAACTTCCACCCAGGCCCGTGTGGCTATAATGTTCCTTCGTCGAGGCCGGTATGTGCCACTCCAAGTCCCTGGCGTGTTTGCCTGCTTCCTTCCAACCTGGATGCACGTGGGGACCTGCGCAAGCGGGATTGCCACTGTCCCAGGAACCGCTGAATCCTAGGCCCAGAGAACTGGGCTTGGGTCCTTTATCATGACCCATCTTGCCATTCCTGGCAAGTTCAAGGCAAATGGGCTCATTCACCAAAACAGCTGCCTGACGGGGGTCTCTGCTGGGCCTCTGCCCCTGCCCCTGCCCCCAAGATGCTCCCAGTCTTGGAGTAGACAAGTCAACAGTGGCCATTCTGGGGAATATTCATGTATCTATTCTTCACAACAACCCCTGTGAGGCCGGGATCCTTTAACAGACAAGAAAACCAAGGTCCGATGTGGTCAAGCAACTTGCTTAAGGACACACAGCTGGTAACTGGCAGAGCTGGGATTTGAACCCAGGCAGTCTATGTCCTGGGCCCATTTTTCCAACTGAGTTTGGTCTTGCTGGTTCGTAGGAAGTCTTTAAATATCAAGGAAATTGTCTCTTTATCTATGATAGGAGTTGCAAATATTTCGACCTGTTTGTTGCTTGTGTTTTGACTCTAATTTTTTTTTCTTGCAGATTTTAAATTTTATATAGGAATTGGACAATTTTTTCTTTGTGGCATTTAAGTTTTTCTAAGTTAATTTTTTAGACAGAGAAAGGGTGGAGGGAGAGAGAGAAACATTGATTTGTTGTTCTACTTATCTGTGCACTCATTGGTTGGTTCTTGTCTGAGCCCTGGCTGGGGATCAAACCCACAACTTTGGTGTATGGGACGACACTCTAACCCGCTGAGCTACCCGGCCAGCGCAGCCTCTGAGTTTTGTGTTATGCTTCGAGAGAGCACTTACCCCATTCTGGAATTATATATGAAAATGCTATGATTTCTTCTAACATCTTTGGAAGCTTGGTTTTTTGGCATATAAATATGTGTTCCCTTTAGAATTTGTTTTGATGCAGAGTGTAAGGACGGTTCTCCCTTTAGCCGGTAGTGACCTGGTCCCCTCAGCCAGGAGAGCTACAGCTCAGAACATAGCAGGGTCTAGGAATATCTAGCAACTGTCAGTTGGGGGAATTCTAGAAAAATGTAAGGAGGCTGCTGTCCAAACCTGGAATCGTGACTTGGATATGGTTTTTCCTATTTTTCTAGACCCTTTACCACTCAATAGCGATGGAAATTTAGGACCTCCTGGGCTGGAGGCCCGGGCACCCTCTTGTGCCAAGCCTGGCATGGATGCCAAGGATCCGGGGATGAATAAGTCAGCCCCACCCTCAAGGAACATGAAGACCAGTGGAAAGTCAGACAGACAGACAGACAGACCCATTGAGGTGAACCGTTGAGAAAAGGCCGGCCCAGGGCCACAGTGGGGTGCTCTGAGCAATGTCCCAGGAGAGTTTGAGATGGGCCCACTCAACTGGGCAGCTGAGAGGGGTATGGCCGGCAGGGGCCACGGAAAAGTGGTGTGCAGAATCCAGACAAGGGGACGGAGGGGAGATGTGGCCCAAACTCAATCAGAGGCATGTTTCTCTGTCCCACCAGTGCTTGTGTGAGAAGAGACAGGAGGCTAGAAACAGAATTACGATATGTAGGATTTCCATTGTATTTTGTGCAAATATGTGCACAGCTCCCCTTGCTGACCTCATCCAGAAGCTTCCTTGACAGGCAGTTATGACATTTCCTTCCAGCTTGGACATCCAGGGTGACCCTTGCTCAGGCACCCTGCCTCCCTCCTCCAGCCAGCAGTTGGGAGAGACACCAGCCTCCAGGGTTCTTAGCTCTGGGGGGCTGGGAAAGTCTCTTTGCCTCCCCAACTATTTTCTCTTCTGTGACATAGAGAGGACAACTTATATTTTTGCAGAGTTATTGGGGGACCAGACCCACAATGCGTGTGTGATAAGTGTTAAATGCTTGGCAGGGGCCTGGGTGCTTGAGAATTAATAATAGTCATATTAATGATGTTGATAACTATCATCTAATAATTATTATCATGTAATCAGTGTTCCACACACGCAAGTGTCCGTGTCAGCCCTTGGCTCATGGTCCCCACATGACACAGGTGGAAGGAGGTGGTCCATGGGGGGCCCAGCTGAAACGTGGCCTCCTCTGGTGGGGGAGAGGGTCTGGCCCCTCTGGCTCATTGGCTCCCCTCCCCCATTGCCCACCAGCTGTCTCTCAGGATTGCTGTAGATGAAGATGGTTAAAGCCATTTCTACAAGCCTGGAGCACAGGGACTGGACTGAGAAGATCCCCCCCACCCCACCCTTAGGTGGGAATTTCAGTTTGTTGGAGGTAAGTGACTTCACATTTTCTGTGTGGCCCTAGGCAGTTATACCTCCTGGGTCCCCAGTCCCTCTCTCCGCAGAATGGATTGCAGGACCAGATGCCTGAGTCCTCGCTGGTGGATGATTTCACAGCTTGCTTGGTGAAGATGCCCCGTGTGCACTTCTGACATCCATGTGGCTTTTGTCTTAAAGCCCTTTTTTGTGTCTTTTTCCCCCCAGCCCAATGTGTTTAGAAGAGCAGCTTGAAAAGTTCCTTCTTATATATTGCAGGAGACTCCAGTTATACTGAAACGCCGCTCACAGTAGGAGAGGTGGGGCGGGTGCAGATGGGGGACCTGCGGGAGGGGCGGGGTTGCTGTTACTCTCTGTCTGGCCCCCTGGGGAGGCAGCGAGATGCCGAGGATGGAAGGCCACAGCCCTGTGATGCCTGTGTGGCCTCAGGCTCACAGATGGCCTTCTCTCAACTGGATTGCAAGGCGAGGGAGGGGCTGGGCTCCAGGTCCCGCCTGGCTGGAAAGTTGTGAAAGGGTTGGGGGGTGGGGACAGCTAGGAATCACCCCTTTTCCTGCTTTGTGTCTGATAGATCCTTCCACTATCCTGTTCCATCTCCTTCCTGCCGACAAATGAGGTCGGGGCAGCAGAGGGAACTTACTTACTTAGGATAGTTTAGGATGGGAAGCCAGGGTGGAAAGTGTCTTTGAAAAGCTTCTAATCTACTGCCAGAGCTTGCTCCTACCTGGCCTTTTCCAGAACTCTTGGTTAGAGGCCCTGGGTTGGTTCCCCCCCCCCGCCCCTCCTGAGCACCCTTGCAGGGAAGACTCGGTCATAGGCGCTGCTCTGGCGCCTCCTAGTGGTGGCATGGAGAGCGCACAGGTGCCTCGGTCGTCTTACCCTAGACCCACTCACTCCCGGGGGTCCCATGCCCTCTCAGCTCTTGCGGCTTCATGTGTGTCTAAGCCAGCCAACAAAACGCCTTTCATCTTCCTCAAACGTTTCGTTTCTCTGTGGCACGTGAACGGTCCCTTTTCCTGATTGGTTGGGTCTTTATATTTTATGCTGTTGTTTTCCTCACTGAAACTCTATAATAAGGGAACAGCCCAGGGCCGATGTGTCCGTGGCCTCACCCCCACTCTCTGCACCTCGGTTTTTTCATCTATAAAATAAGAAATTAAATTCAGGGATTTTGTACAGGCTTTAAGTACAATGACTACAGTGGATCTTAGTGATGGGGGGAAATGCTCATGTTGAAATGTTAGGTGAGAAAGCCATGATTTCATCCAATGCGATGGAGATTATTTTAGTTTTTAGTAACATTATTTAATACATTTACTATTGATATGATATATTGTGTAAATACAATATGTAGTCCACATATGGAATATAATATTTATATCCAGAGAGGTGGGCGGCAAGGACCATAGTGATGGCGGCAGGGCACACTCTGAGCTTGCTGTCACCATTCCGGGAATTTGGAACCACAGGCTCTCAACTCGGAACTTGTTCTCAAAGCAAAGAGGCTGCTAGGACAGGAAGTGAGTACCCCGTCGTGGGACATTTGCTCACCAGGGTCCAATGGCTTCAGGGTTCTTTGGCTGCACATTAGAATCACTTGACAAGGTTTTTATAAATCCAGATGCCCAGGCCCCACCCTAGATGAATTAAACCGGAATGTCAGGGGCGGGGCTTGCTGTGGGTCCTGCTGAGTTTGGACCTGCAGTGGCCGGAACACCAGGCAGAAGGAGAGGCCACGGACAGGAGTGCTGGCTGTATTTGACCGGAAGGGTGCCAGTGCAGGGTGTGTTCTCTGGGCTTCTTGTTTGGAGCTCCACTGGGCTGTGCATGTACCCGTGTGCTCATGTGGGAAGCACTGGTGTGACCATGCGTGAGTCCTCCCTTATCCTCAGGGTGTGCAGGGTGTGCAATATGTGAGCACATCCCTGCTGGGGCATCCAGAAGGTGGGCTTATGCACATCATGTCCAGGTTGCCAGCAAAGCGGGGGCAACAAAATGAATGAACAAATGGGTCTATACATAAATGGATGAACAAATCAATGCATGTATGGAGAATCAATCATTTAAAGTTGCAATCAGGAAAATTCAGAAAGAAGTTACTTTTTTTTTTTTAGCACACACGTACATTTTCTGACACTTGACATTTCAAAAAAAAAATCTTTTCTTTTAAATTCCATATGGAAAACAGGGAATCTCCACGAGCTCTTCCAAGCTCAGGGCCTGTAAGGGTGGTGTGTGACCCTGGTACACACAGACGCTAGGACAAGCATGCCTGAGCAAGCGATGCATAGTCATGGGGCTGCCCATGAGCTCCTGTCTGCATGACTCCACGCAGGCACTTGCGTGGGACGTGCACGTGTGTGCACAGGTGGGTGTGGCAGATGCAGGGCTTCTACACATTGCTCTGTGTACCTGGACGTGCACGAGGGATCTGATGGGATTTCTGGGCTTGTGTTGCTGTGGATCCATGCTTTTCTGCCTTCAGAGAAGAGATCTTTCATAACTCAGCCACCATCTCTTAACCGCAAGTGTAAAAGGCAAAAACGAAATTCCTTAGGATGCGAGAACAGATTCCAGAGCTGGGTTGTGTTCCTTAACGCCTCACGGCTCAGGCGCGCACGTATCTTCCTGTGTCTGCAGGCTCACTCATGCACCGGTCCAAACTCAGAGACCTGTGAGCACATTTGCGCTTGCAAACATAAAGACAATCCGGTAAGTGGGAATCAGCCATCCCATCCTGCCTGAGGCTGGCATTCCAGTTTATTGGGACTGGAAGATTTGAGACTTTTGATCTATCAGTAAAGAATGACCCCAACTAAGTGAAAGCGAGGCAAGAGAACATTTCAGCAGGTGATTACCATTACAGCTGGTACGTAAGGCCTGCAGGAGAATGAGGGTCAGGTAAACAATGTTGTCACAGAATTCCTACTTCTTCTGGCTGGGCTGTGATGGTGCCTCCTAGCGCCCCCTGGTGATGGATTCTGACTCCTGCAGACAGATCTGGGAAAGAGGAAGGGAGAGGGGCTCCCTCTAGGGCACCACCCAGAAAAATACAGTCTGTTAGTCGTGCGATCCTGGAAGTTATGTCGCCTTCCACCTGGCGGAGGAAGCCATGTGACCTGCCCAAAGTCACTTGGCCAGTGCGTCTAGGACAGGGTGTCCTTCTCCTGACCTGCCGGTGTGCAACCCCGCCCCAATCCACCCCTCCTTGCATCCCGCTGTCCTAGCCCCACCTACGTCCCCAGCCAGAGTCTGAGCAGAAGGCAGAAGCAGGTGCTGTGATTTCGAGGTGTCTGGACCCTGGAAATGTATAGCGTTTGTGTTCGGCCGTAGCCCGAGTAGGTCCCCATTAAAATGAAGCTTCCTCTATGTCAACAGTCAGCAACATTTTCTGCAAAGGGCCAGATAGTAACTATTTTAGGCTTTTCAGGCCCGATGGACTCCTTCGCCATCACCTAACGGCCGCCGGAGGGCGAAGACAGCCTCAGCCAATACGTACGGGAACGCGCGTGGCTGCACTCCTGTTTATTTACAATAACGAGGGCTAGATTTGGCCCCTGGACCTTGCTAGTCCACACTGGCTCTATGGGACAGACCTCTGCCCTCTGTCTGTGCAGCGAATCCACTTCTGCTTCTTTTGGGAAAACAAATCTCCCCTTTAAGAACGAGCCTTCCCCATTTTCAAATGTCTGATGTATGTGGAGTCAACCTTCAGTTGCTTACTTGGCTCACGTTAACCCGTGTGTTCTTCCCTCTTACCAACCCCTCAAATGCTAGTTTGTTCAAGAACAGACACCTGACCCAATGGGTGCCAGTGACCGTAGGGGTCTTTGTTCAACACTTGGGGGAAGAGACACAGCCCCCAAGGCTGCGAGGTCTGGCACTGGGGCGGCAAGTCTGCTTCTGGAGGGAGAAACTCCGGAACTGCCAGTGGGCACTGTGGAGGCCAGGGTGGGAGGCAGAGAGAAACAATGGAAGGAGCCTTCTCCCTGGTGCCATCATTTGAGCCCCTAGATCAAGCCTTACCTGAAGCTCAAATAGTTGTCAGACTTTTCAGTTATGAGAGCCATTATTTTCCCTTTATGGTTCAAGTGTTTGACCTTGGTTTTCCATCATTCACAGCCTAACTCCCTAACTGATACATCATCTGTGTGCTCTCTTGGGGCCAGTGCAGGCCAGGCTCCTGCATGACAAGCTGCTTGAGATGCTCCGAGGTTGCCTCTGAGGCGCTGGCTGCAGCCTCTGAGCCTCTGAAACACTCTGCTTTCAGGGCAGCCTGAGCACGGCCTCTCCGGGGCCCCAGGACCCTGAGCCAAGGCTCTGGCTTTGGCCTCCAACCAGGGCTGAACTTTGCCATAAAGGTTGGGAAGCCTGGATTCTTTCTCCAGCCCCAGAAACTAGAAAATGTTCTACAACGGAAACATCTGGGCCCTCCTCTGGCCCCAGGGTGCACACCTCTCAGACTGCCGTAAGTCACCGCAGCGCGTCAAGGGTTTTATTGGGGTTATGAATTATGGATATGGCCCAGGCTGTGCACTTTTCATTATTTTTTTCCTGCCGCAATTAAGCCACAAATCATACTTGAGAAATGGGAGGGTGACTGAATTAGTCAGGATTTGTTCATAACAGGCTGACCCTGGAAAAGTCATCCCGGAGGGATCGGATGTTTGCCAGGTCCCAAGAGCACTGGCCAGGAGACAGCGGTGTCTGCGTGCCCAGGTTTCCAACTAATGGACTTTGTACTCCTGAGAGGCTCTTGCTGCTCGGCCACGCATTCAACCCTGTGGCGCTTTCTTTTGGCCTCAGCTGGCAAGGGGAGACACCCCACGGAGGATGGATGAGGGGGGAGGCTTGGTCGGCCCTGCTCCTTGACTGTCTGTCAGGCTGAGGACCAGTGACGCCCCCTAAGTGACGGAAATGAGGAGCGAATGGGACCGTCCCCAAGTCCTGAGACTCTGGGATCAGAGGGATTTTACCCTGCCGGGGCGCGGGACTCCTCGGTTTCTTGAAATTAGCTTTTTTTTTTTTAATTGAACTAGAATGTCCACAGAGAAAAAGTGCACACAGTGAAATGAATATTCAGCCTGCGGAACCGGCACCCAGGTTGATGCGAGGATTTGCTACTACGGAGAGGAGTAGGGTGGGTCAAAGCCTGACGGCTTTTGGCCCTTGAGGGGCTCACAGTGGGCCAAGGAAAAGGGTGCACGGATGGCTCACAGTCATATTAACCAACACAAAGTCAAGGCGCAGGGGCACCAGGACACTGCCCTTCAGGCAGGACAGGCCTCGGTGTCTATTGCTGCTCGGAGGAAACTGCCCTCTTCCCCACGCAGGGACGTTAGGGAACTTCCTGCACCCCCGCATGTAGTTGGGTGGGTCAGGTGACTGGTTCTGGCCAATCACTGTGAGTGGACATAACCCTCGTCATTTGTGGGTGAAAGATGGAATTGCTGGCTTGAGATTCTCCAAAGTTGCCTTTCCCTCTACAACGTCACCAGTGATGAGATGGGGCCACTGAAGGTGGAGAAGTGGAGCCCAACTCCCTGGCTGACCTCGGAGGACATGACCAAAGAGCATGCTAACCTGACGAGCCACTGAGACTTCAGGGTTGATTGTTAACACAGCAGAACTGAACACATCCCCACTGACACGAGGCCCCGTTCTGCCCATCGTTGCCAGATGTCTGATGACAACTTTGCTGTCAGCTGACAGCCAAGGCTGATGATTAAGAATGAGTAATTTGTGTTACTTAGCTATGCTGAAATCAATAAGATAATTGGTGATGGGCCACCCAGTCAACCCATGGGGACATTGTCTGATGCTCCATCTCCGAGTCCCTGCTCTCCTCATTTCCATGACCAGGCCAGTGATCTCTCCAGGAGCTACCTGTCACATCTGTTTCCATCTCTCCCTCCCCATGGCCTGGGTCGAGGGCTGATCATCGTTATCCTGGGTGCTGCAGTGGCCGAGGTGGCCTCTCGGCCTCCAGCCTTGTCCTGACACTTGTCTTCAATCTCTCCTCTATGCTACAGGAATCTCCCCATGGCTGCCCCTCTTCACTTCCCCACTCAACACCCTTCAGTGACTCTGTGTTGTTTACGACAGGACTTTTCAAGAACAGCAGTGTACCATTGTGGTAACGTGGACTGACTCTAAAAGCAGACAGTCTGTGGTTGGATCTTAGCTCTACCACTAGCCACCGGTGTGTCACTGAGCAAGTTACTCAGCCTCTCTGTGCCTCAGCTACTTCATTGATGACAGCAAGGAGATAATAACATATTAATAACAATGGACAATAACAATACTTACTGCACAGGGTTGTAGTAAATACAAAATGAGTCAGTCAGCTGCCCAGAACAGTGTATTCTAGTTATTTTTGGCCGCAATCATAAAACAGTCTAAAACATAGTATCTTAAGATGACAATTATTTTATTAGCATTAGAGGGATTGACTGGGCTCAGCTGGGCGATTCTCATTTGGGCCTCTCCCGAGGTTTTAGTCAGATGGTGTCGGGGGCTCTCACCTGTCCAGCAGGGGATGCTGGTTGCCAGCTAGGGTCCCAGCTGGGGCTGCAGGCTGCCACACCCGCCCTGGGCCTGGGCTTCCTCACAGCGAGTGGCTGGGTTCTCAGACTGAGAACCCAATAGAACTAGGTGGAAGCTGCAACAGCTTTTAAGTCACATGACAGCATTTCTGCAGTAGTCAGAAGTCCTTCCGGATTCAAGGGGATGGAGAACAGACCTCAGAGGGTGGAGCGAGGACTGTCAAGGTCACATTACAAGAAGTGAACGTGAGCTAGAAGATTCTATTCTGACCACCTTGAGGAAAACCAGTCTGCCACACTTTACCCAAAAGTAGTGAGTACTCAATAAATGTTAGGTGCTATGGTTATTATTATTATTTTATGACTACAATCTTTATTTGGAAGTTCAGTGTGTGAAAGAGACAAAAGTAGAGCAGCTGGGGGTAAAGATGTCACAGAAGCCCCTACATTGGCCCCAAGGAAGCTCTTCAAAATTATAAGATCTCTATAGTGACTGATGGAAAGCCACTGGGTTATACCAATCAGAATTCTAGGTTGTAAGCAACAGAACCCCCTCTAGTTAGTTTAAAGAGAAAAAGGGGGTTGTAAAAGGAAATTGGCAGCTGTCAGGATCTCTAGGGGAGCCAGGAGTACAGGCTTGGAGGCTCATGGGTAGGAACAATGTGGCCACAGTTCACCTCAGTGGAGCACCCAGTACCACTGCTGCAGAACAGACAAAAAGCAGATGAGGATGATGCTGGACATTGTGTATCACCACCCTCAGCAGGATGGAATCAGCAAGACAAGGCTACAAGGTATCTCTCATCATTATCACTGGCTTCCAAGTAAAGCCTCCCACGGCTGTATCTGATTGGTGGATGCAAGGTCACATGGTCGTGCCCTAGCTGCAAGGGAAACTGGGAAAGAGAAGTGCTGACTTTTACTTTGGGAAGGGTAGGATGGCTAAGAAGGACATCCTTAAACAGAGCAAGAGGGTTCAAAGGTTCTGGGGCGTTAAGGAGCACTACACACATCCTCCAGATCCGCCTTGATCCTTTTCCAGACCCATGAAGCCCCTCACAGCTCTTCACTGCCCCATGCCCTCCCAAGGCTCCTTCTTGTCCTTGGTCCCTGCTGATCTCTGATCTAGCTCCCCTGCATGGAGCTTTCCCCACTTCCTCCTCCTACCTTCTCTCTTGTTTGTGCCCTGCAGGGCCAGTGCAGACCTCTGTCCCAGCATCCACGGAAACCAATTGCTCTGGCCAACTTTCCTATCCGTCTGCCCCCTGGATGGAGTTTCTGGAACAGGGGCCGTATTTTTTCCAGCCCTGACCAACATGTGCAGAGGCGAGCTGACACGCAGTAGGTGCCCTGGGCACATGTGCGAAGGAACAGAATGAACGGCCAAGTCCTTGTCACAGAGTTTCATGCTGCCCACCGCAAAGGCATCTGGAAGACCTCATTTGCTCAGAGACTGGGGGCTTCCGAGTCAGCTCACATGCTCCACGCAGACTTTCTTTTGATTCCCCAAAGAAAACAGTCTTCTAGGGGGTCTTTCCAGCTAGAATAATGCCCAGGGCTAAAACCAAAGGAAAAGATCCCAACAGGAAGTGGAGCTGTGTCCCGGGTCCATATTGCCTCTCCATTGAGTGGGGACCCTGCTCTTCCGGCTGAGTCAGGGAGTGGGGCGACAGGCCCCACTCCCCTGGTTTCCTCTGATTCCTTCTGGCCTCTCCGAGAGAAAGGCCGTGCCGTTGGCAGGGACGAGGAGTTAATCTGGCACTAAATGGGTAATTAAAAGTGAGGCCTTGGATATTTGCGCCATGAGGCGAGAGTATTTTCCACAAAGCTGTCACGGAGGCTCTTTAATCAGCGTCGGCTTCACAGTTAATGGCAAACGACAGTGTTTATATAACAGCAAGGAGAAAAAGACGGCACATGGACGCCCCAGCCCAATCTGTCTCCCCTTCATTCCTGTCTGAGTTTTCATCTCCCTCGGCCCTCACTGCTGAGTTGGGTCAAGGCCGACCAGAATTTGGCTTGATGGTAGCAAAGGCTTGTGGGATGATTCCAGAAGCCAATCATGCCTGGATGTGGGGGTCAGGGCCAAAGATCAAAGGTCAGCCTTTAAGAGGGAAAAAACATATGGTGCATGTATGTGTGCATTTGCGCACATTCTTATACATTATTTTGTGATTGCTCAATGGATACTTGCCCATCCATTCATTCCCCAAATGCAAAAGCAACTAGAATGAAGAGGCTGTAGATCCCTTTTACTACCCCTGCCTGTGCTGTCCCCGCCCACCTACGCGTGTATACACAGGTATGTGCCCTTGCAGCAGGAGGGGTCCTTGGGGGTCTATCCTTGGAAAGCTCCTGGATTTCCCCACCCAATGACAGTCACCTCTTGTTTTAACCCTGGATGCTGACTCAGGTCAGTCCTCCCTCATAGCGTTTCTGATCGCCCTTGGATAATAAAATGTCTTCTGTCTACTTTCAGCTTAAAATGCATTTCCTTTGTTTAATTCCTTAGTGTAATAATGAGAACATTGAATTCCACCCAGAGAGAAACCTCTCCTTGCCCCACCTGCACGCTTGGCGGCAGACCAGGGGTCCTGGACAGCCTTCTCCCTCTCTGGACCCTCACCAGACGTCCTTCCTATGGCAGCTCCAAGGTTAAGGGAAAGAGTGGGGTGAGGGGAAGCGCAGAAAGGCTCCACTGGGTGGAGCAGGGGCAGTCTGGGCTCAGCGACACTCACTGAACATCCTTCTCGCCAGATGCTTCTGCCTAAATCTTAGCCATTCTCCCGGGGAGCCCGCAGTCGCAGAGGGGGATTTAACAGCGGGAGCACTGGGCACACGCCCCAGGCCCCAGCTTCTGAAGGCATGTATTTTTATTTTCCCTGTCTCTCTCTCTCGTTTTTTTAAGGAGCCCAATATTTTCTTCTGCGCCTGGGGCCTCAACCAATCTTAATCGGCCTCTGCGCAGCTGTACTTGGTGCTGCCCGTCACATCTCTCGCCTTTGCCCTCTGCCTCTGGGCGGTCTCCACACACCCTGTCCTGTCGTGTGGCACAGACAGCACAAGCTCGATGTCTTCAAAAGGCCAACCAGGTAGCTTCTGTCGCCCGGGGAGCCACCTGCTTTGTGAGAGCCTCCCCCGCCCACCACCCCTTCCTCAGTGGGGCTCGGAAGCTCCAGGCAACGCTGGCTGGTGTCAGAGAGAGGAACCGCTTCTCTCTTTTGAGGAGCAGCGCGGCTCCCCTGGCAACTGTGCGGCCCACAGTGTGCTGCTCTGTCACATTCACTCCTTGCAACGCAGCAAAGTCAAGAAAAAAACACGTGGGCCTTCCTTCTTTTTCTTAAATGCAGATGAAAGAGCCCCATGACAGGGGTCCTCACTGTGCCAGAGGGAAGTAACACTTCCATCATCAAGAATGAGAAGCCAAGAGCCAGACGGTTCTGTACAAACAGGCCCCGTTAAAAGCATCATTATCTCTGTCGGCCTCCCTCCGTGGGGGAGCTACGCTTCACAGGGGCCGCCCCTTGTCCCTGGGCCTCCTCCTTTGTTATTGCTGGTATATAAAAAGCACTATTGATTTTGGCATGTTTACCATGTATCTGGTCATATTGTTGAACTCATTATTTTAAATAGCTCTTCAGATGATTCTCTTGGGTTTTCTTGATATATCATGCTGTCTAAAAAAACCTGATTTCATCTTCTCCCTCAGAAATAATATCTGTGATTTCTACTTTATAGAGACTTGCACTGGGTGGGAATTCAAGAATATCGCGGACTAATAAAATATGCCCGGCATCCTTTTCTCACTTCAATTTAATGGCAATCCGCGAGGTGCTTCCCAGTCAAATGTAAGGCGAAGTTCGATGTTCTGGTTCTGCTAATTTTCTAAAATGTTTCAGAAATTTAAATTGAAAAGGAATATCATATTTTATCAAATGTCCCTTACAAATGGCATTTGCGAAAACTACCTTTATAAAATGAATTTTACTAAATTAACAGTTTGCCTGCTATTAAGACATAGTTATAAACTAACCTGATTTGGGCCTGGTGAATATTTGCTTGTTTTTCCACTCACATTTTGCATAAATAAGTGTGTGTCCATAGGTCTGTGCGTGCGGGTCTGCTCTAACAGTTGTGGGGCCTACAACGAGACAACAAATACAGACCCTCGGTCAGAGTATAAACAGGAGTCCACACGCCATGTGCCTAAATATTTAAAAGTTGTAAACCAAATTTATAAACCATGAAATAATACAGATTCTAGCCTGCCTTTTCAAATATACCTGTACATTGACAAAACAAATAATCTATAAAGCTATGATATTATATGATTGGGAGTTGGCGAAATCTTTAAGGAAGAGCTTAATTATTATAGAGCATGTGTGGGTGTCCCGATGACAGGTTGTCTGTGGTTATAAAGGCAAAATTCTGAAATTGCTATACATTTATTTCAAATAACATTTTTATTTCTTCATTTATTCCTTCATTTCAGCAAAGTTGCTGATTATATGGCTATGATCCTAGTTATCACACAATAGTTGACAGTAATGGGCTAAGCTATTGAAAATAAGTGTAGTTGAATCCACAGCATGCAAAATGTGAATACATTTTCATTAAAAAATGTAATAAAAATGTAAAGGACAAAAAATTAAAAATCGTTGATGCTTCCTACTTAGTTTTTCTTCCAAAATATTTAGAATTGTCTTTTATTAAAGGACAGAATGTGAATGATCATTAACATAAAATTTTAAATTAGAATTACTCAAAACAGCACAATTTATTTATTTTTAAATTTAATATTATTAAATATTTTAATAAATATAAAACCCTTTGCAAGTCTAGCATATTTGGCAATGCGAAAAACCTAATTTCAGCTCCATGTCGGTTTGTCTAGACCGATGTCACGCAAATTCGAGAGTAATAGCGATTATATAATTCTGAAAAATATTCCCCAGCTGTTGTGAGCAACTGTTTGGGAATACTGTGCTAATCTGTATCTCCAGAGGCACACATTGTCATGTAAAAAAGAAGCAGAAGGACAAATACTAGGACTTTTGGAAACTGACACATTATTATGTAAGAATCTGTGGCTCTCGGAGAGGAAGGGTGGGCAAGCCCTCCTTCTTACCCAAGCGCTCAAAGCCTGCCCACGTTCAGAAGCAGGCTCTGTCTCCAAAATCAACAGGGACACCGCCCACAGTCCTTCCCAGCATCTGGACACACTTATTTTTTGTTTTGATGACATGGGGCAAGAAAACGTGGAGACACATTGCTGTTTCCCCAGGCCCTGAACAGCGTTCATCATGAGAGCGGAGGAGCGGGCCGGTACTGAGCGTCCGCGGGGCCGCCTTCGTGTTCTTCAGTGCATTCCTGTGCGTGTGCGCTTGCGCACCTGCGTGCAGGTGCATATGAGTTAGTGTGTGCACGTGTGTATATATAGGTGCGTCTTGATGTCTGCACCTTACTTTCAAATGGATTGGCAAAAAAAGGTGAATGTATGTGTGTGTACGTGCGCGAGTACGCGTACGTGGGTGTATACGTGGACATTGCATAGACAGCCACTAATAAATAGGAAAAGCCACGTCCAGAGCTTCACAAGGGGCGAGGAGAAGCCCCCCATCCGTGCTGCTTGGATGAATTACAGCAGTCAACCAGAGCTTTAAGAGACAAATGAGAGGGGGTGGAACCTACCGTGACACGCTGTTGGTAAGGAACTTGAGCATTTCTAAGTGCAGTTGATGAGCACTGAGACGTAGGGGCTCCCATGAAGATCACGCCCAAGTGCAAAAGGACAAGAAGGAGAATTCCAAGCCCCGTGGTAGAGAATGGGTGGTGCAGGGCCCAGGCGGCAACGGGCTGCTCTCTCACCCTCCCGGCTAAGCACTCTTGTTGTTGCCTTGATGCTGAGAGCTGGGGCACCGTGACAAGTCCCCAGAGAGTATCCAGGTTGTATACACTTATGCCAAAATTAGCTTAAGATAGTCCTTATTCCAACACATGGGGTCAATAATTCTCAATCAACATCGTTCTTCTGTGGGTCAAACTCCAAGTTAAAGAAGCCCTCAAAGTGGATTGGATCTACCTTACGTGATTCTCTTAGTTGTCATTTTGGTCCCTCAGAGTGGGTAAATCAGAGACCCTTCGGCACTAGCTTGGTCCCTTACTGAGGCTACAACTTGCAGATGCGGGAATGGGTGGGGCCAGCCCATTGGGAATAGAGGATGGAGCTAAGGGACAGTGTCTGGGAGCAATGTTGGACCCAAGACTCAGCACGTGTCAAGAAGGGCATCGACCCGCCCAGGGGACACAGGCAGGCAGCGAAAGGCAGGGCTGAGCGATGGGGTAGCAGGCAGACACCAGCCCTGAACAAGCGTGTCCCGTGGATAGGGACACATGGTAGGCGAATCAACACAGGGGAACACCCCAAAGACAGTCTCCCCCCAAACTATTAACCATATAATAATATCAATGAAAATGTAGTAGGCGATAATTTTACACCGCTAACTCAGCTGGACAACAAATGTCACATTTTTCTTATTTTTAAGTTTAAGTTCATCTGCCCTGAGTCCCCACCCAGCTGGCTAGAAGTTCGTTACCCATCCTTACCAGGAAGTGGGTGTGGGTGGGTGCCCCTCTCTTCCAGGTAGGTGACGAGGAAACTTCCGTGGGGTTTGTTAAATCACAGACACTCCTCGGGTCTCCTGTCCTCATGATGCTCCTGGGGTGCTCGTTGACAAATCTGTATTGTCACGGACATGGGACCTGACTCTCCGGCCTCCAGCAGTCAGGGAATCCATGACTATCATTGCAGCCCCTTGGCAGGATGGTTTTGGAATGTGGGGGATTCACATCTGGTCTTCCTGACTTGAAACCTCTTCCTCAGGCTGACCCTGTGCCCAATGGTCTTAGAGTGGGCAGCGTAGGGTTGGGGTGGACCTCTGAGTTGGGGGGCCCAGCTTGTCCCGCAGCCCCGATGAAAGCATCCCAGCTCCCTGATGCGCATCCCCACTCTGCCAGGTAAGCTCAGGTGGGTATTTCTCACGTGAAAGCCATGGTTTGGGGAGCTGTAAAACTCTCATCTGGGCACAGGGCTACTCCGTGAGGAAGGCAGCTGTGAAAGAGATCTTCGTGGGAGTGCCTGCCTCAGATCAGAAGATACAAAATCCATTTGACGTTCTAGAGCAATCTGATAGCCTTAGAAAAAAAAATCTCTGAGCTGAAATGGAATTAGAGTTGACCTTTTAAAACATTTTTGGGTCTTAGCTTTTCTGAAGAAATGTCTTCCAATTCTGAAACACACACAACTCCAAACAGCAGGGAAATTGTGGTCAATTGCCTTGAACCTTCTTGGTATGAAATTTCAGAGGCATGTAGGGTTACATAATTGTTTCCAATACTCGGAAACATATAAACACTTTGTATCATCGTTGGATGGGTCCTAGCTGTGGTCTTCCGCCGGCGGACCCTACAGGACCAGTCACGCCCGGAGAGCTTTTGTTCTCCCCCTCATTTACAGTTGTTTTTTGAAGAGGCTATATTCCCATTGTTCAAAACAGGAAGCGAATGAAAGAAATAAGGTAAAATCTTCCTTATTTCCTCCAAAACTCTCCCAGGCACTTGAACATTTTTCCCCAGAGCTATTTTATCCCCACCTTTTTGCTCCTTGCTCTTTTCATCTTTTCATGTCGTTAACAATATAACCTGATCAGTTCCCAAAAAGTCACGAAGAGGTCACTCGTTTTTTGGCTGCACCATATTCTTTGTATGACCGGACTGTCTGTCATTTACGTTAACTGTCATTTATTGATAGGTATTAAGGTTATTGTCTTTCTTTTTAACTTTTATTTTTGACTTTGTTTTTTAGATTCTTTTTTAAACTTAATTTTTGTTTATTTTTATTCCCATCTGCCACCCATTGCCTTTGGCAACCATCCGCTTATTCTCTATATCTACGGGTATGTTTATGTTTCATTTTGTACATTCATTTATTTTGTATTTTTAGATTTTACATAAAATCATACGCATATCATACGGCATTTGACTTTGTCTGATGTATTTCACTTAGCATAATGCCATCTACGTCCACTCGTGTTGTTGCAAATGGCAAGATTTTATTCTTTTATATTGCTGAATAATACCCTGCTGTATGTATGTATCGCATCTTCTTTACTAGTAATGCTGCAGGGAACATAGAGGTGCCTAGACCTTTTCGAAATAGTGTTTTTGTTTTCTTTGGATAAATACTCAGAAGTGAAATTGCTGGATTGTATGGCAGCTCTATTTTTAATTTTTTGAAGACTCTCCATGGTTTTCCATAGCATCTGCGTTACTTTACAGTCCCACCAACAGTGCACGAGGGTTCCCTTTTCTCCACATCCTCAGCAGCACGTTGTCGACTTACTGACGACAGCCACTCTGACAAGCCCCAGCTGATATTCCATTGTGGTTTAAATCTGCATTTCCCTGATGATTAGTGGCGCTGAGCATCTTTCATCTTTCTGTTGGCATCTGTATGTGCTCTTGGGAGAAACGTTTATTCAGGATAAATTCTTAGAAATGGGAATGTTGGGTTAGAGCATATGTTAGAACATACTTATAATTTCTAGATATTATCAGATGTACCTTTCCAGAGACTGTTCTAATTTATATTTGCTCTAGACAGATACAAAAGTCCCTGTTTCCTATACTTTTATTCATATAGCATCAACTTTTTTGATGTTTGCCAACCTGACAGATGAAACAGAGATTCTCATTTGTAGTTTCAATTTGCATTTCTTTTAAGCTGAGTAAAGTCGAATATATGTTTATAAGTTCAAGAGCCAAGCTCATTTGCAGTATTATAAACATTGATTAATATTTTTGCCCATTTCTATATTGGGTCATTAGTCTTTCTGACTGATTTGGAAGAACTCTTTATATATTATTAAATCAGTTCTCTTTCCATGGTAGGAGTTGTATTTATCCCAGTTTTTCCTTTGTATTTTGACCTAGCCGATTGCAGTATTCAGTCACTTTATTTGTATGTAAACTTATTAATCTTTTAAAAAATGGCTTTTGGGTTTTATTTCTTAGATAGAAAGGCATTGCTTTCTCCAAGATTTTACCTACTTCTCTTATGATTTCTTATAGGACTTTCAAGGTTTCATTTTTTTACATGTAAGTCTTTAATGTCTAGGTAATTTATCCTGGTGTACACTGTGAGAGCAACAGGATAAGCAAATGCATGCTGCAGTAACAAAGAACTCCTCATTCCAGTGGCCGAGAACAATAAAACCTAATTTCTTGCAAGTAATTCATGTTTATTGGGGATTAGCTGGGGACTCTAGGACCCAGACTGACAGAGCACGTTGTTGGGAAACTTGTGGGTCACTGTGGCAGGAACAGAGGGGTACAGTGAGTCACACCCTGGCTGTTAAAGGCTTCCTCTGAAGGGAAAGGCTTACGCTCTCATTTCATGGATGAAAGCAAATCACATGGTTGGAAGGAGAGGAAAAGTGAAATATTTGTGAACGAACACAATGATTACTACAAAAATTACAGATCCAACTTTTTATTTCCAGATGGTAACTTTGTTGTCTCAGCTCTCTTTAATGACAAATCACCTTTTCCACTCTGATTTGAAATACCTTCTTTATCAGAGTCTAAATGTCATTATGTATTTGGGACTATCTACCAATTTTCTATTTTGTTCCATTGACTAGCCTGTCTCTTCGTGTACCATATGGTTCTAATAATATGTTTTATAATTAATAAATTATAATTGTATGATTTAAATTAGGAATGTTATAATATGTTTTAATATCTGGTGGGATGTTAAACATTCTTTATGTTTTTATAATTTTACTAACCATTCTTGCTTACTTTTTGTTTCATATGAATTTTAGAACCTTACCGAGTTCCTATTAAATTTATACCTTAGTTTGGGAAGAATTGTTGCCAAGTCCTCCTAGTCGAGGCCATGTTGCATCTTCCCATTTTTTTTTTTAATCTTCTTTATGTTCTTCAGCAACATTTAACATTTTTTCTCCATCTAGAGCTTGCAGATTTCTCAAGTGTATTCGTGGACTAATTTGTTTGTCATAATTATCGCTACTATATAAAAAGGAGTCCTTCCTCCCTCCCTTCCTTCCCTTCTTCTCCTCCCTCTCCTCTCCCTTCCACTTTCTTTAGCCTTCTTTTTATGTGCGAAAGTTATTTCCCCAACCCCCCTTAAAATCATTAAACTGGAGGCAAAGACAGAGGGGAGAGGCATGGTCCAATGTTAACATGAGGGTGAGTTAAAGGCACTCAGTGACATTTTCTCCCCCTTATCTAACCTGTGTAGATCGCAGGACAATGAGTTTGAGCTATATGATCGTTATTTACAAAGAAGATTGATTTGGAAAGCTGGCAACATGGAAGCAGGTTAATATCAAGAAAAACTTTTTACTTGGAAACTCCCAACTTAAGCCACATCAGGCATTTCCCCAGCTGTGAAACGGATGGAGACATCACTAGACCGGAGACCTAGCATGTAAGAGTGCTTCGAACCTCATGGTGGTTATCAGATATTTTCGGAATAAAGCTGTTCACGCACAGTGCGTTAGAGCTAGAAGGGGCCCAAACGTAGCCAGAGCAGCGGCTCTCAGCTCTGGTGGCCCGTGAGGATCGTTGAGGGAACTTTTAAAAAGCACAGGTACCTAAGCCCCCTGCAGACCAATGACGTCGGAAGCCATGGGAGTGAGGCCTGCAGGGCAGCACTTTTTAAAAAACTTTCCGAGATGATTCGTTGTGCAGCCAAGGTGAAGATCCCCAGCTTTGGGTCAATGTCCTTGCTGAGAAGGTGAGAGAGTGGGGAAGCGAGAGGAGGAGAGGTATTGGTGGCCGAGCCGAGGCCAGAGCTGGCTCTCTGGGCCAGTAGCCCCAGTAACGGCAGCCAGGATCCGTGAGGCGGCCGTGGGGACACGCTCCAGGCGCCTCACCAACCGCCCGCAAAGGAGGCATTATATCACCCTTTTTTTACAAGGAG